>RXID01016958.1:0-42178 GCA_005019695.1 Trichopus zeylanicus subsp. travancoricus
AAAAATCATAGAAAATTCTTGAAAGTATAGAAAACCAAGAAATTCGCTAAAAATATGAAAATAATATAAAAAACGTCCCTTGAAAGTTCAAAAACTTAAAAAAAAACCCTTGAAAGTAAAATAAAATAATACAAAATTCATGAAATTTGAAAAAATTATAGAAAATCAGTAAATGTAAAAGAAATATCACAATAAAACCTCTCAAACTCCACAAAATCATTGAAATCTCAACAAACCCCAAAAATTTCAGGAAAGTATAAAAAATCCCTGAAACTACAAAAAGATCATAAAAATTCTGATTTAAAAATGCATTTCATTCTCTTAAGGGGTATATATGTGATAATTATGATTTTGAATTTGGGCCTCCAATTTCTGTTTTTAAGAGGTATATATCCTAAAAACTTTTTTCTAGGAAATTTTCTTCTTTAAAAGAGGTTTATATGCTAAAATTAAGCCCTTTAAGTTTAAATATGAAATTTTATTTTTTAAGAGCCATATATGTGAAAATCTGGGTTTTTAATCGAATCTTAGATTTAATTTTTTTACGTTGTGAGGTTAAATAAGTTATTTAAATACTTTACTTCTTTCGAATTTTTCATATTACAAGGTTAAATATGTATTTTTAATTTTGAAGTAAGTTTTCCAAGTAACTTAGAATTTTTTTATGAGGTATACACAAGTAAATTAAAATTTTCAAATGAGGCAAAAAATCACAAATAATTTTAGAAAGTATAGAAAATCAGAAAATTCCCTAAAAATCTTAAAATAATATAAATAAACCTCCCTTGAAAGTGAAAAAAAAAATACAAAATTCATTAAATTTGCAAAAATTATAGAAAATTGAAAAAAGTAAAAAATATCATAGAAAAACCTCTCAAACTTCTTAAAGTCATTGAAATATCAAGAAACCCCTAAAATTTTATGAAAGTATAAAAAATCCCTGAAACTACAAAAAGATCTTAAAAATTCTTTATTAAATATGCATTTCATTCTCTAAATGGGTATATATGTGATAATTAAGATTTTGAAATTGAGTCTTCAATTTCAGTTTTTTTGAGGCATACATGCTAAAAACTTTTTTCTAGGCAATTTCTTCTTTCAAAGAGGTTATATGCGAAAATTAAACCCTTTAAGATTAAATATGAAATTTTATTTTTTTAGGAGTCATATAAATGAAAATTAGTGGTTCTTAATCGAATCTATGAATTGATTTTTGGAGGTTATCAGGTTAAATAAGTTTTTAAAATAGTTTCCTTCTTTCAAATTTTTCACGTTACAAGGTTAAATATGCATTTTCATTTTTTGAGTAAGTTTTCCAAGCAACTTTGAATTTTTTTAAGAGGTACATGCAAGTAAATTAAAATTTTCAAAGGTAGTAAAAAATTATTACATTTTTTTGAAAGTATAGAAAACCATAAAATTCTATAAATATATAAAAGAAAAAAATATATAAAAACCTCCCTTGAAAGTAAAGAAAATACAAAATTCATTAAATTCGCAAAAATTATAGAAAATCGGTAAAAGTACAAAATATCATAAAAAACCTCTAAAACTCCATAAAATCATTGAAATTTCAAAAAACCCCAAAAATTTCATGAAAGTAAAAAAAAACCTAAAACTACAAAGAGATCATAAAAATTCTTTGTTAAATATGCATTTCATTCTCTGAAGGAGTATATATGCGATAATTAAAATTTTAAAATTGAGTCTTCAATTTCAGTTTTTCAGAGGTATATATACTAAAAATTTTTTTCTTGATAATTTTCTTCTTTCAAAGAGGTTTACATGTGAAAATTAAGCCCTTTAATGTTAAATATAAAATTTTATTTTTCCAAGAGCCATATATGTAAAAAGCAGGGTTTTTTAATCGAATATGTGATTTAATTATTTTAGGTTATGAGGTTGAATAATTTTTTAAAATACTTTACTTATTTCAAATTTTTCATGTTACGTGCTTAAATATGTATTTTTATTTTTCAAGTAAGTTTTCCAAGAAACTTTGAAATTTTTTTAAAAGATATATGCAAGTAAATTAAAATTCTTAAACGAGGCAAAAAATCATAGAAATTTTTTTAAAGTATAGAAAATCAGACAATTTCCTAAAAATATAAAATAATATAAAAAAACCTCCCGTGGAAAGTTCAAAAATGTAAAAAAAACCCTTGAAAGCAAAAAAATTAATACAAAATTCATTAATTTTGCAAAAAGTATAGAAAATCAGTAAAAGTACAAAATATCATAGAGAAACCTCTAAAATTCCATAAAATCATTGAAATATCACAAAAATCGTTAAAATTTTCATGAATGCATAAAAAATCCCTAAAATTAGAAAAAGATCATGAAAATTCGCTTTTAAATATGCATTTCGTTCTCTAAATGGGTATATAGGTGATAATTAAGATTTTGAAATTAAGTTTTCAATTTCAGTTTTTAAGAGGTATATATGCCAAAAAAAATTTTCTAGCCAATTTTTTTATTTCAAAGAGGTTTATATGCAAAAATTAAACCCTTAAGGCTAAATATGAAATTTTATTTTTTGACGAACCAGATATGTGAAAATCAGGGTTTTTAATCGAATCTATGATTTAATTTTTGTAGGTTATGAGGTTAAATAAGTTTTTTACGTTACGTGGTTAAATAGGTGTTTTCATCTTTCATGTAAGTTTTCCAAGCAACTTTGAATTTCTTTTAGAGGTATACGCAAGTAAATTAAAATTTTCAAATGAGGCAAAAAATCAAAGAAAATTTTTGAAAGTATTGAAAACCATAATGTTCCCTAAAAATATAAAACCAATATAAAAAGGCCTCCCTTGAATGTTCAAAAACTTAAAAAAAACCCATGAAAGTAAAAAAAGAATAATACGAAATTCATTAAATTTGCAAAAGTTGTAGAAAATCGGTAAAAATATAAAATATCACAAAAAGCCTATAAAACTCCACAAAATCATTGAAATTAAAAAAAAACCCTCAAATTTCATGAAAGTATAAAAAATCCCAGAAACTACAAAAAGATAATAAAAATTCTCTTTTAAATATGCATTTCTTTCTCTAAATGTGTGTATATGCAATAATTAAGATTTTAAAATTGGGTCTTCAATTTCAGTTTTTAAGAGGTATATATACTAAAAATATTTTTCTAGACCATTTTTTTCTTTCAAAGAGGTTTATATGCAAAAATTAAGCCTTTTAATGTTAAATATGAACATTTATTTTTTAGGAGCCATATATGTGAAAATCAGGGCTTTTTGATCAAATCTGCAATTAAATTTTTTTCAAATTATGAGATTAAAAAAGTTTTTAAAATACTTTACTTCTTTCAAATTTTTTATGTTACGAGGTTAAATATGTAATTTCATTTTTCTAGTAAGTTTTCCAAGCAACTTTGAATTTTTTTTAAGAGGTATACGCCAATAAATTAAACTTTCTAAATGAGAGAAAAAATCACAAAGATTTTTTGAAAGTATAGAAAATCATAAAATTCCCTAGAATTATAAAAAACAATAAAAAAGCCTGCCTTCAAAGTTCAAAAACTCAAGAAAACCCTTGGAAGTAAAATAAAATAATACACAATTTATTAAATTTGCAAAAATTGTATAAAATCGGTAAAAATATAAAATATCATAAAAAAACTGTGAAACTCAATAAAATCATTGAAGTCTCAAAAGGCCCTTAAATTTCATGAAAGGATAAAAATCCCTAAAACTATAACAAGATCATAAAAATTCTCTTTTAAATATGCATTTCTTTCTCTTAAGAGGTATATATGCGATAATTAAAATTTTAAAATTGAGTCTTCAATTTTAGTTTGTAAGAGGTACATATGCTAAAAACTTTTTTCTTGGCAATTTTCTTCTTTCAAATATGCGAAAATTAAGCCCTTTAAGGTTAAATATGAAATTTTATTTTTTTTAAGAGCCATATAAATGAAAATCAGCATTTCTTAATCGAATATGTGATTTGATTATTTTAGGTTATGAGGTTAGATAAGTTTTTGAAATAATTTCCTTCTTTCGAATTTTTTACGTTACAAGGTTAAATATGTATTTTCATTTTTCAAGTAAGTTTAACAAGCAACTTTGAATTTTTTTTAAGAGATATACGGAAGTAAATTAAAATTTTGAATGGTGGCAAAAAATCATAGAAAATTTTTGAAAGTATAAAAAGCCATAAAATTTCCTAAAAAAAAACCTCCTTTGAAAGTTCCAAAACTTAAGGAAACACTTGAAAGTGAAAATAATAATAATAAACTTATTAAATTTGCAAAAATTATACAAAATCTTTAAATGTACAAAATATCACAAAAGAAACTCTAAAACTCCATAAAATAACAGAAATCTCAAAAACTCCCTTAAACTTCATGAAAGTATAAAAATTCCTGAAACTACAAAAAGATCATAAAAATTATGTTGTAAATATGCATTTCATTATCCTAAGAGGTATATAAGCGACAATTAAGATTTTAAAATTGAGTCTTCAATTTGAGTTTTTAAGAGGTATATATCCTAAAAACGTTTTTCTAGGCAATTGTTTTTCTTTTAAAGAGGTTTATATGCGAAAATTAAGCCCTTTAAGGTTAAATACAAAATTTTATTTTTTTAGGAGCCATATAAATGAAAATCAGCGTTTTTTAATCGAATATGCGATTTGATTTTTTTAAGTTATGAGGTTAAATAACTTTTTCAAATAATTTCCTTCTTTCAAATTTTTTATGTTACGAGGTTAAATATGGATTTTTCATTTTTTAAGAAAGTTTTCCAAGCAACTTTGAATTTTTTTACGAGGTACACATGCAAGTAAATTAAAATTTTCAAAGGTGGTAAGAAATCATAAAATTTTTTTTGAAAGTATAGAAAACCATAAAAATTCCCTAAAAATATAAAAAAACCATCCCTTGAAAGTTCCAAAACCTAAAAAAAACCCTTGAAATAAAAAAATACAAAATTTATTAAATCTGCAAAAATTATAGAAAATTGATAAAAATATAAATATCATAAAGAAAACCTCTAAAACTCTATAAAATCATTGAAATCTAAAAAAAACTCTTAAACTTCACGAAAGTATAAAAAATCCCTAAAACTACAAAAAAATCATAAAAATTCTGTTTGAAATATGCATTTCATTCTCTTAAGTGGTATATATACGATAATTAAGATTTTGAAATTGAGTCTTAAATTTGAGTTTTTAAGAGGTATATATGCTGAAAACTTTTTTATAGGCAATTTTTTTTCAAAGAAGTTTATATGCGAAAATTTAGCCTTTTGAGGCTAAATATGTATTTTCATTTTTTAAGTAAGTTTAACAAGCAACTTTAAATTTTTTAAGAGATAAACACAAGTAAATTAAAATTTTTAATGGCAGCAAAAAATCATAGAAAATTTTTGAAATTATAGAAAACCATAAAATTCCCTAAAAATATAAAATGAAAATATAAAAGAACATCCCTTGAAAGTTCCAAAACTTAAAAAAAACTCTTGAAAGTGAAAAAATAATACAAAATTCATTACATTTGCAAAAATTATAGAAAATCTGTAAAAGTACAAAATATCACAAAGAAAACTTTGAAACTCCATAAAATCATTGGAATCCCAAAAAATCCCTTAAACTGCATGAAGGCATAAAAAAATCGTTCAAACTACAAAAAGATCATAAAAATTATGCTTTAAATATGCATTTCGTTCTCTTAAGGGGTAAATATGCGATAATTAGGATTTTGAAATTGAGTCTTCAATTTGAGCTTTTAAGAGGTATATATGCTAAAAACATTTTTTTAGGCTATTTTCATCTTTCAAAGAGGTTTATATGCAAAAATTAAGCCATTTAAGGTTAAATATGAAATATTATTTTTTAGGAGCCATATAAAAGAAAATCATCGTTTCTTAACCGAATATGCAATTTGATTTTTTTAGGTTATGAGGTTAAATAAGTTTTTAAAATAATTTCCTTCTTTGAAATTTTTTACGTTACGAGGTTAAATATGTATTTTCATTTTTTTAAGTAAGTTTTACAAGCAACTTTGAATTTTGTTAAGCCGTACACGCAAGTAAATTTAAATTTTCAAAGGTGATAAAAAATCATAAAAAAATTTGAAAGTACAAAAAACCATAAAATTCACTAAAAATATAAAAATAAAATATAAAAAAACCTCCCTTTAAAGTTCCAAAACTTAAAAAAAACCCTTGAAAGTAAAAAAAAAAACAAAATTCATTAAATTTGGAAAAATTGTAGAAAATTGGTAAAAGTATAAAATATCATAAAAAACCTCTAAAAATCTATAAAATCATTGAAACCTCAAAAAACCCCCCAAAAACTTCATCAAAGTATAAAGAATCCTAGAAACTACGAAAAAATCATAAAAATTCTGTTCTAAATATGCATTTCATTCTCCTAAGAGGTATGTATGCGATAATTAAGATTTTGAAATTGAGTCCTCAACTTCAGTTTTTAAGAAGTATATATGCTAAAAATATTTTTCTAGGCAATTTTCTTCTTTCCAAGAGGTTTACAAGTGAAAATTAAGCCCTTTAAGGTTAAATATGAAATTTGATTTTTTTCAAGAGCCATATATGTGAAAATTTTGGTTTTTTAATCGAATCTGAGATTTAATTTTTCTAGGTTTTGAAAATAAATAAGTTTTTAAAATACTTCACTTCTTTTGAATTTTTTTACATCATGAGGTTAAATATGTATTTTCATTTTTCATGTAACATTTCCATGCAACTTTGAATTTTTTTAAGAGGTATACGGGAGTAAATTAAAATTTTTAAATAAGGAAAAAATCATAAAAAATATTTGAAAGTATGAAAAATCATAAAATGTCCTAAAAATATAAAAATAATATAAAAAAACGACCCTTGAAAGTTCAAAAACTTAAAAAAAGCCTTGAAACTAAAAAAAGATACAAAAATCATTAAATTTACAAAAATTATAGAAAATTGGTAAAGTACAATATATAACAAAAAAAACCTCTAAAATGCCATAAAATCATTGAAATCTCAAAACACCCCCAAAATTTCATGAAAATATAAAAAATCCCTAGAACTACAAAAAGATCAAAATAATCTCTTTTAAATATGCATTTCTTTTCTCTCAATGGGTATATATGCGATAATTAAGATTTAAAAATTGATTCTCAATTTTAGTTTTTTAAGAGGTATATATGCTAAAAACTTTTTTCTAGGTAATTTTCTTCTTTTCAAAAGGTTTATATGTGAAAATTAAGCCGTTTAAGGTTAAATATGAAAATTTATTTTTTGAAGAGCCATATATGTGAAAATCAGGATTTTTTGGTTCAATCTATGATTTAATTTTTTTACTTTATGAGGTTAAATAAGTTTTTAAAATACTTTACTTCTTTTGAATTTCTTATGTTATGAGGCTAAATATGTATTTCCTTTTCCAAGTAAGTTTTCCAAGCAACTTTGAATTTTTTAAGAGGTGTAGGGGAGCAAATTAAAATTTTGAGGTAGAAAATCACAAAAAAATTTTGAAAGTATGAAAAATCATAAAATTCCCTATAAATATAAAAATAATATAAAAAACATCCCTTGAAAGTTCAAAAACTAAAAAACAATCCCTTCAAAGTAAAAAAATTATAAAAACATTAAATTTGCAAAAATTGTAGAAAATCAGTAAAAGTATAATATATCACAAAAAAAACTCTAAAATGCCATAAAATCATTGAAATCTCAAAAGACCCATAAAAGTTCATGAAAGTATAAAAAATCCCTAAAGCAACAAAAAGATCAAAAAAATTCTATTTTAAATATGCATTTCTTTCTCTAAATGGGTGTATATGCAATAATTAAGATTTTAAAATTGAGTCTTCAATTTCAGTTTTTAAGAGGTATATATGCTAAAAACATTTTTTTCAAGCAATTTTCTTTTTTCAAAGAGGTTTATATGCGAAAATTAAGCCGTTTAAGGTTAAATATGACATTTTATTTTTTGAAGAGCCATATACGTGAAAATCAGGGTTTTTTTGTCAAATCTGCAATTTAATTTTTTATGTTATGAGGTTAAATATGTATTTTCATTTTTCAAGTAAGTTTTCTAAGCAACTTTAAATTTTTTTAAGAGGTATACCGAAGTAAATTAAAATTTTTCAATGCTACCAAAAATCACAGAAAATTTTTTAAAGTATAGAAAATTATAAAATTCCATAGAAATATAAAAAGATATAAGAGAACCTCCCTTGAATGTTCAAAAACTTTAAAATTATATAAAATTGGTAAAAGTGCAAAATATTAAAAAAAAAAAAAAGCTTCTAGAACTCAATAAAATCATTGAAATCTCAAAAAGCCACTAAAATTTCATGAAAGTACAAAAGATCCCTAAAAGTACAAAAAGATCATAAAAATTCTCTTTTAAATATGCATTTCTTTCGCTAAATGGGTATATATGCGATAATTAATATTTTGAAATTGAGTCTTAAATTTTAGTTTTTAAGAGGTATATATGCTAAAAACATTTTTCTAGGCAAATTTTTTCTTTCAAAGAGGTTTATATGCAAAAATTAAGCCTTTAAAGGTTAAATATGAAATTTTATTTTTTAAGAGGCATATATGTAAAAATCAAGGTTTTTTAATTGAATCTGGGATTCTATTTTCTTAGGTTATGAGGTTATATAAGTTTTTAAAACACTTTGCTTCTTTCAAATTATTTACGTTATGAGGTTAAATATGTATTTTCATTTTTCAAGAAACTTTCTCAAGTAATTTTGAATTTTTTTAAGAGGTATACAGGAGTAAATTAAAATTTTTGAACGAGGCAAAAATTTTTTTTTTTGAAAGCATAGAAAATCATAAAATTCCCTAAGAATATAAAAACAATAAAAGAAAACCTCCCGTGAAAGTTCAAAAACTTTAAAAAAAACCTTGAAAGTAAAAAAAAAAACCAAATTCATTAAATTTGAAAAAAATTTAGAAAATCGGTAAAAGTACAAAATATCACAAGAAAAACCTCTAAAACTCCATTAAATCATTCAAATGTCAAAAAAACCCCTAAAATTGTATGAAAGTATAAAAAATCCCTGAAACTACGAAAAGATCATAAAAATTTTCTTTTAAATATGCATTTCTTTTTCTTAATGGGTATATATGTGATAATTAAGATTTTGAAATTGAGTCTCAAATTTCTGTTTTTCAGAGGTATATATCCTAAAAAAAAATTTCTTGTCAATTTTCTTCTTTCAAAGAGGTTTAAATGTGAAATTTAAGCTCTTTAAGGTTAAATATGAAATTTTATTTTTTTAAGAGGCATATATATCAAAATTACACTTTTCTAATCAGATTTGTGATTTAATTTCTTTAGGTTATGAGGTTAAATAAGTTTTTAAAATAGTTTACTTCTTTTGAATTTTTTACATTACGAAGTTAAATATGCATTTTCAATTTTCAAAGAAGTTTTCCAAGCAACTTTGAATTTTTTTTAAAGAGATATACGCAAGTAAATTAAAAATTTTAAATGTGGCAAAAAATCACAAATTTTTTGAAAGTATAGAAAATCATAAAATTTCCTAAAAATATAAAAACAACATAAAAAACATCCCTTGAAAAATCAAAAACTTAAAAAATCCCTTGAAAGTATAAAAAATAATACAAAATTCATTAAATTTGAAAAAATTATAGAAAATCAGTGAAAGTACAAGAAGATCATAAAAATTCTCTTTTAAATATGGATTTCTTTCCCTAAATGGGTATATATGCAACAATTAAGATTTTGAAATTGAGTCTTAAATTTCAGTTTTTAAGAGGTATATATGCTAAAAACTTTTTTCCTAGGCAATTTTCTTCTTTCAAAGAGGTTTATATGCAAAAATTAAGCCCTTAAAAGTTAAATATGAAATTTTATTTATTTAAGAGACATATATGTAAAAATTAGGGTTTCTTAATCAAATCTGGGATTTTATTTTCTTAGGTTATGAGGTTAAATAAGTTTTTAAAATACTTTACTTATTTCAAATTTTTTACGTTATGAGGTTAAATATGTATTTTCATTTTCAAGTAAGTTTCTCAAATAACTTTGAATTTTTTTAAAAGGTATACGGGAGTAAATTAAAATTTTAAAATGACGCAAAAAATCACAAAAAATTTTTGAAAGCATAGAAAATCATAAAATTCCCTAAAAATATAAAAACAATAAAAGAAACCTCTCCTGAAAGTTCAAAAACTTTATAAAAAAACCCTTGAAAGTAAAAAAAAAATACCAAATTCATTAAATTTGCAAAAATTTTAGAAAATCGATAAAAGTACAAGATATCACATAAAAACCTCTAAAACTCCATAAAATCATTGAAATACCAAAAACCCCCTAAAATTGTATGAAAGTATAAAAAATCTCTGAAACTATGAAAAGATCATAAAAATTTTCTTTTAAATATGCATTTCTTTTTCTTAATGGGTATATATGTGATAATTAAGATTTAAAATTGAGTCTCAAATTTGTATTTTTAAGAGGTATAGATCCTAAAAACTTTTTTCTAGGCAATTTTCTGCTTTCAAATAGGTTTAAATGAGAATATTAAGCCCTTTAAGGTTAAATATGAAAATTTTTTTTTAAGAGGCATATATGTCAAAATCATGATTTTCTAATCAGATTTGCAATTTTATTGTTTTAGGTTATGAGGTTAAATAAGCTTTTAAAATACTTTACTTCTTTCAAATTTTTTACGTTTTGAAGTTAAATATATAATTTTGTTTTTCAAGAAAGTTTTCTAAGCAACTTTGAATTTTTTTAAAGAGGTATACATAAGTAAATTTAAATTTTTAAATGCAGCAAAAAATCACAGAAAATTTTTGAGAGTATAAAAATCATAAAATTCCCTAAAAATATAAAAAAAATATCCCTTAACAATTCAAAAACTTAAAAAAACCCTTGAAAGTATAAAAAATAATACAAAATTCATTAAATTTGAAAACATTGTATAAAATCAATGAAAGTACAAAAAGATCATTAAAATTCTCTTTTAAATATGCATTTCTTTCTCTAAATGCGTATATATGCAATAATTAAGATTTTGAAATTGAGTCTTCAATTTCAATTTTTAAGAGGTATATATGCTAAAAAAAAATTTCTAGGCAATTTTTTTCTTTCAAAGAGGTTTACATGCAAAAATTTAGTTCTTTAAGGTTAAATATAAAATTTTATTTTTTCAAGAGCCATATATGTGAAAATCAGGGTTTTTTTTATCGAATTTGTGATTTAATTTTTTTAGGTTATGAGGTTAGATAACTTTTTAAAATACTTAACTTCTTTCAAATTTTTTACGTTACGTCGTTAAATAGTTATTTTTATTTTTCAAGTAAGTTTTCCAAGAAACTTTGAATTTTTTTAAATAGATATACGCAAGTAATTTAAAATATTTAAATGAGACAAAAAATAATAGAAAATTTTTGAAAGTATAGAAAATCATAAAATTCCCTAAAAATATAAACAAAATTTAAAAGACCTCCCTTGAAAGTAGAAAATAGTAATACAAAATTCATTCAATTTGCAAAAATAGTAGAAAATCGATAAAAGTATAAAACATCAAAAAAATCTCTAAAACTCCATAAAATCATTGAAATCTCAAAAAACCCCTTGTACTTCATGAAAGTATAAAAAATCCTCCAAACTACAAAAAGATCATAAAAATTCTCTTTTAAATATGCACGGGATAATTAAGATTTTGAAAATGAGTCTTCAATTTCAGTTTTTATGAGGTATATATGTCAAAAACTTTTTTCTAGCCAATTTTTTCTTAAAGAGGTTTATATGCAAAAATGAAGCCCTTTAAGGTTAAATATGAAATTTTATTTTTTGAAGTGTCATATATGTGAAAATCAAGATTCGTTAATCAAATTTGTGATTTAATTTTTTTTGGATTGTGAGGTTAAATAAGTTTTTAAAATACTTTACTTCTTTCAAATTTTTTACTTTATGAGGTTAAATATGTATTTCAATTTTTAAGTAAGTTTTCCAACAAACTATGAAATTTTTTCAGAGGTATATGTATGTAAATTCAAATTTTTAAATGAGGCAAAAAATCACACAATAATTTTGAAAGTATTGAAAACAAAAAAATTTCCAAACAATACGAGAAAAATATAAAAATATTCCCTTGAAAGCTCAAAAAATTAAAAACACCCTTGAAAGTGAGAAAAATAATACAAAATTTATTAAATATGCAAAAATTGTAGATAATTGGTCAGGGTACAAAATATCGCAACAAAACTCTGAAACTCCAAAAAATCATAGAAATCGTGAAAACACCCTAAAATTTCATGCAAGCATAAAAAATCCCAAAAACTACAAAAAGACCAAAAAAATTCAGTTTTAAATATGCATTTCTTTTTCTAAAGGGGCATATATGCGATAATTAAGATTTTGAAATTGAGCTTTCAATTTTAGCTTTCAAGAGGTATATATGTCAAAAACTTTTCTCTAGGCAATTTTCTTCTTTCAAAGAGGTTTATATGTGAAAATTAAGACATTTAAGGTTAAATATGAAATTTTATTTTTTTGAGAGCCATATATGAGAAAATCAAGGTTTTCTAATTGAATATGTGATTTAAATTTTTTTAGTTTATGAGGTAAAATAAGTTTTAAAAAAACTTTGCTTCTTTCAAATTTTTTACCATACGAGGTTAAATATGTATTTTCATTTTTCAAGTAAGTTTTCCAAGCCACTTTGAATGTTTATAAGAGGTATAAATTAAAATTTTTAAATGAGGCAAAAATCATAGAAAGTTTTTAAAAGTATAGAAAATTATAAAATTCCCTAAAAATATAAGAAAAAAATTAGAAAACTTCCCTTGAAAATGAAAAAACTTAAAAAAACCTTGAAAGTAAAAAAATAACACAAAATTCATTAAATTTGTAAAAATTGTAGAAAATTAGTAAAAGTACAAAATATCACATGAAAACAACTGAAACTCCATAAAATCATAGAAATCTCAAAAAATCACTAAAACTTCATAAAATTATAAAAAAAACCCTGAAACTACAAAAAGATCGTAAAAATTCTATTTTAAATATCCATCCCTTTATCTGAAGAGGTATATATGCGATAATTAAGATTTTGAAATTAAGTCTTCAATTTCAGTTTTTAAGAAATATATGTGCTAAAGAAATTTTTCTAGGCAATTTTCTTCTTTCAAAAAGGTTTGTATGCGAAAATTAAGCCCTTTAAGGTTAAATATGAAATTTTATTTTTTTAAGAGGCATATAAATGAAAATCAGGGTCTCTTAATAGAATCTACAATTTGATTTTTTTAGGTTATGAGATTAAATAAAATTTTAAAATAATTTCTTTCTTTTGAATTTTTTGCATTACGAGGTTATATATATAATTTCATTTTCCAAGTAAGTTCTCCCAGCAAATTTTAATTTTTCTAAGAGGTATACGCAAGTAAATTAAAATTTTTAAACAAGGTAAAAAATCACATAAAATTTTTGAAAGTATAGAAAACCGAAAAATTCCCTAAAAGTATAAAAATAATATAAAAAAGCTCCCTTGAAAGTAAAAAAAAAATTCATTAAATTTGTAAAAATTGTAGAAAATTGGTAAAAGTATAGAATATCATATAAAAACAACTAGAACTCCATGAAATCATTAAAATCTCAAAAAAACCTAAAATTTCATGAAAGAATAAAAAATCTCTGAAACAACAACCAAATCATAAAATTTCTGTTTTAAATATCCATCTCTTTCTCTAAAGGGGTATATATGCGATAATTAAGATTTTAAAATTGAGTCTTCAATTTTAGTTTTTAAGAGGTATATGTGCTAAAAACATTTCTCTAGGCAATTTTCTTCCTTCAAAGAGGTTTGTATGTGGAAATTAAGCCCTTTAAGGTTTAATATGAAAATTTTTTTTAAGAGCTATATAAATGAAAATCAGGGTTTCTTAATCAAATATGCAATTTTCTTTTTTTAGATTATGAGGTTAAATAAGTTTTTAAAATAATTTACTTCTTTTGAATTTTTTACATTACGAGGTTAAATATGTATTTTGATTTTTTAAGTAAGATTTCTAAGCAATTTTGAATTTTTTTTAAAAGGTATACGCAAGTAAATTAAAATTTCTAAATGAGGCAAAAAATCACATAAAATTTTTGAAAGTATAGAAAACCATAAAGTTCCCTAAAAATATAAAATAATATGAAAAAAACCCTCCCTTGAATGTTCAAAAACTTAAAAAAAAAATCCTTGAAAGTAGAAATAATAATACAAAATTTATTAAATTATTGAAAATTGGTAAAAGTACAAAATATCACAAGAAAACCACTGAAACTCCATCAAATCATTGAAATCTCAGAAAAGCCCTTAAACTTCATGAAACTTTGAAAATTCTCAAAAACTACAAAAAGATAATAAAAATTATCTTTTAAATACACATTTCTTTCTCTAAAGAGTTATATATGCAATCATTAAGATTTGGAAATTAAGTCTTTAATTTTAGTCTTTAAGAGGTATATGTGCTAAAAACGTTTTTCTAAGCAATTTTCTTCTTTCAAAGAGGTTTATAAGTGAAAATTAAGCCCTTTAAGGTTAAATATGAAAATTTACTTTTTTAAAAGTCATATAAATGAAAATCTGCATTTGTTAATCAAATTTGTGATTTGATTTTTTTAGATTATGAGGTTAAAAAAGTTTTAAAAATAATTTCCTTCTTTCAAATTTTTTACGTTACTAGGTTAAATATGTATTTTCAAGTAAGTTTTTCAAGCAACTTTGATTTTTTTAAGAGGTATCTACAAGTAAATTAAAATTTTTAAATGAGGAAAAAAATCAAAGAAAATTTTTGAAAGTGTAGAAAACCATAAAATTCCCTAAAAAGTTCAAAAACTTAAAAAACCCTTAAAAGTAAAAAAATAATACAAAATTTATTAAATTTATAATAATTGTAGAAAATCGGTAAAAGTACAAAATATTACAAAAAAACTTTGAAACTTCATAAAATTATTAAAATCTCATAAAGCCCCTTAAACTTCATGAAACTATAAAAAATCCTTGAAACTACAAAAATATCATAAAAATTTTCTTTTAAATATGCATTTCTTTCTCTAAAGGGATATATTCGCGATAATTATGATTTTGAAATTGAGTCTTCAATTTTAGTTTTCAAGAGGTATATCTACTAAAAACTTTTTTCTCGCCAATTTTCTTCTTCCAAAGAGGTTTATATGTGAAAATTCAGCCCATTAAGATTAAATATGAAAATTTATTTTTTCAAGAGCCATATAAGGGACCATCAGGGTTTCATAATCGAATCGGCGATTTGATTTTCTTAGGTTATGAGGTTAAATAAGTTTTTAAAATACTTTAGTTCATTCAAATTTTTTACATTACGAGGTTAAATATGTATTTTCATTTTTCAAGTAAGTTTTCCAAGCAACATTGAGTTTTTTTAAAATGGTATACGCAAGTAAATTAAAATTTTAAAAGGTGACAAAAAATCAGAGAAAATTTATAAAAGTATAGAAAACCATAAAATTCCTTAAAAATATAAAATGGAAATATAAAAAAATCGCCCTTGAAAGTTCAAAAACTTAAAAAAAAACCTTGAAAGTAAAAAAAAAATATAAAATTCATTAAATTTGCAAAAATTATAGAAAATTGGTAAAATTATATAATATCACTAAAAAACTCTAAAACTCCATAAAATCATTAAAATCTCAGAAAACACCTAAAATTTCATGAAAATAAAAAAAATCACTGAAACTACAAAAAGATAATAAAAATTCTCTTCCAAATACGCATTTCTTTCTATAATTGGGTATATATGGGATAATTAAGATTTTAAAATTGAGTCTTCAATTTCCATTTATAAGAGGTATATATGTTAAAAACTATTTTCTAGGCAATTTTCTTCTTTTAAAGATATTTATATGCAAAAATTAAGCCCTTTAAGGTTAAATATGAAATTTTATTTTTCGAAGAGCCATAAATGTGAAAATCAGGATTTTTCTATTGAACCAGCAATTTAATTTTTTTAGATAATGAGGTTAAAAATTTTTTTAAAACACTTTACTTCTTTTGAATTTTTTACGTTATGAGGTTAAATATGTATTTTCATTTTTCAAGTAAGTTTTCCAACCAATTTTGAATTTTTTTTGAGAGGTATAAGCAAGTAAATTAAAATTTTCAATGGCGGCAAAAAATTAGAGAAAATTTATAAAAGTATAGAAAACCATAAAATTTCCTAAAAATATAAAAATAAAATATAAGAAAACCTCCCTTGAAAGTTTAAAAACTCAAAAAACCCTTGAAAGTAAAAAAAATAATAGAAAATTAATCAAAATTACAAAAAATGTAGAAAATCGGTAAAAGTACATAATATCACAAAAAAAACTCTGAAACTTCATAAAATCACTGAAACCATAAAAAGATCATAAAAATTCTGTCTCAAATATACATTTCATTCTCTTAAGGGGTATATATGCGATAATTAAGATTTTAAAATTGAGTCTTCAATTTCAATTTTTAAGAGGTATATATGCTAAAAATTTATTTCTAGGCAATTTTCTTCTTTCAAAGAGGTTTATATGTGACAATTAAGCCCTTTAAGGTTAAATATGAAATTTTATTTTTTAAGAGCCATAAATGTGAAAATCAAGTTTTTTTTATCAAATCTGTGATTTCATTATTTTAGATATTGAGGTTAAATAAGTTTTTAAAATACTTTATTTCTTTCAAATTTTTTACGTTACGAGGTTAAATATGTATTTTCATTTTTCAAGTAAGTTTTCCAAGCAATTTTGAATTTTTTTAAGAGGTATGCGCAGGTAAATTTAAATTTTTAAAGAAGGTAAAAAATCACAAAAAATTTTTGAAAGTATAAAAAATCATAAACTTACCTAAAAATATAAAAATATGATAAAAAAACCCCCCTTGAAAGTTCAAAAACTTAAAAAAGTCGTTGAAGGTAAAAAAAATATATACAAAATTCATTAAATTTGCAAAAATTATAGAAAATCAACAAAGGCACAAAATATCATAAAAAAACCTTTCGAACTCTATAAAATCATTGAAATGTTAGAAAAACCTTAAACTTTTTCGAATGTATAAAAAATCCCTGAAACTACACAAAGATCATTAAAATTCTCTTTTAAATATGCATTTCTTTCTCTAAATGGGTTTATAAGAGATAATTAGGATTTTGTAATTGAGTCATCAATTTCAGTCTTTATGAGGTATATGTGCTAAAAACTCTTTTCTAGGCAATTTTCTTCTTTCAAAGAGGTTTATATGCGAAAATTAAGCCCTATAAGGTTAAATATGAAATTTTATTTTTTCAAGAGCCATATATGTGAAAATTAGGGTTTTCTAATCCAATATGAGATTTAAGTTTTTTAGGTTATGAGGTTAAATAAATTTTTAAAATACTTTACTTTTTTTGAATTTTTTACGTTACGAGGTTGAATATGTATGTTCATTTTTCAAGTAAATTTTTCAAGCAACTATGAATTTTTTTAAGAGGTATGTGCAAGTAAATTAAAATTTTTAAAGAGGCACAAAAGCACAAAAAATTTTTGAATGTACAAAAAATTATAAAATTCCCTAAAAGTAAAGAAATAATATAAAAAAACCTCACTTGAAAGTTCAAAAACTTAAAAAAACTCCAAAAAGATCATAAAAATTCTATTTTAAATATGCATTTCTTTCTCTAAAGGGGTGTTTAGGCGATAATTAAGATTTTGAAATTGTGTCTTCAATTTCAGTTTTTAAGAGGTATATATGTCAAAATCTTTTTCTAGGCAATTTTATTCTTTCGAAGAGGTTTATATGCAAAAATTAAGTTCTTTAAGATTAAATATTAAAATTTATTTTTTAAGAGTCATATAACTGAAAATCAGGGAGGGTTTCTTAATCGAATCTGCAATTTGATTTTCTTAGCTCATGAGATTAAATAAGTTTTTAAAATAATTTCCTTCTTTTGAAGTTTTTACATTACAAGGTTAAATATGTATTTTATTTTTTCAAATAAGTTTTTCAAGCAACTTTAAATTGTTTTAAGAGGTATATGCAAGTAAATTAAAATTCTTAAATGAGACAAAAAATCCCAAAAATTTTTTGAAAGTAGAGAAAATCATAAAATTCCCTGAAAATATAAAAACAATATAAGAAAAGCTCCATTGAAAGTTCAAAAACATAAAAAAATCCTTGATAGTAAAAAAATAATACAAAATTAATTAAAATTGCAAAAATTGTAGAAAATCAGTAAAAGTATAAAATATCATGAAGAAATATCTCAAACTCCATAAAATCATTGAAACTCAAAAAACCCCTAAACTTTAATGAAATTATAAAAAAACACTAAAACAACAAAAAGATCATAAAGTCCTCTCTTAAATATGCATTTTTTTCTAATGCGGTATATATGTGATAATAAATATTTTGAAATTTTGTCTTCAATTTCAAGTTTTGAGAGGTATATATGCTAAAAACTTTTTTCTAGGAAATTTCCTTCTTTCAAAGAGGTTTATATACGAAAATTAAGCCCTTTAAGGTTAAATATGAGATTTCACTTTTTTTAAGAGCCATATATATGAAAATCAGGATTTTTTAATTGAATATGCGATTTAATTTTTTTAGGTTATGAGGTTAAATAAGTTTTTAAAATACTTTGACTCCCTCGAATTTTTTACGTTACGAGGTTAATTATGTATTTTCATTTTTTCAAGTAAGTTCTCCAAGCGACTTTGAATTTTTTTTAAGAGGCATACACAAGTCAATTAAAATTCTCAAATGACGCAAAAAATCACAAAAAAATTCTGAAAGTATAGAAAACTATAAAATCCCCTTAAAATATAAAAGCAATATGAAAAAACCTCCCCTGAAAGTTCAAAAGCTTGAAGAAACCCTTGAAAGTGAAAAAAATAATACAAAATTCATTAAATTTGCAAAAATTATAGAAAATCGGTAAAAGTAAAAAATGTCACAAAAAACTCTGAAACTCCACAAAATCATTGAAATCTCAAAAATCCTCTTAAACTTCATGGAAGCCTAAAAAATCCCTGAAATTGCAAAAAGATCATAAAAATTTTATTTTAGATATGCATTTCCTTTCCTCAAGGGGTATATATGCAATAATTAAGATGTTGAAATCGAGCCTACAATTTAAGTTTTTAAAAGGTATATATGCAAAAAACTTTTTTATTGGCAATTTTTTTCTTTCAAAGAGGTTTATATGCAAAAATCAAGCCCTTTAAAGTTAAATATGAAATTTTTTTTAAGAGCCATATATGTGAAAATCAGGGTTATTTAATCCAATCTGTGATTTAATTTTCTTAGGTTATGAGGTTAAATATAAAAAGACCTCCCTTGAAAGTTCGAAAGCTTGAAGAAACCCTTCAAAATAAAAAAAAAATAAAAAATTCATCAAATTTTCCAAAATTATAGAAAATTTGTAAAAGTACAAAATATCACAAAAAAAAACTCTAAAACTCCATAATATCATTGAAACCCAAAAAAATGCCTTAAACATCATGAAAGTATAAAAAATCCCTGAAACTACAAAAAAGATTATAAAAATCTATTTTAAATATGCATTTCATTCTCTTAAGTGTTATAAATGCGATAATTAAGATTTTGAAATTGAGTCTTCAATTTTAATTTTTAAGTGGTATATATGTCAAAAACATTTTTCTGGGTAATTTTCTTCTTTCATAGAAGTTTATATGCGAACATTAAACCCTTTAAGGTTAAATATGAAATTTATTTTTTTTAAGACATATATGAAAATATGGGTTTTTTAATCGAATCTGTGATTTAATTTTTTTTAGGTTATGACATTAAATAACTCTTTAAAATACTTTGTCAGTTTTGAATTTTTTATGTTATGAGGTTAAATATGCATTTTCATTTTTCAAGTAAGTTCTTCAAGCAACTTTGAATTTTTTAAGAGGTATACGCAAGTAAATTAAAATTATCAAATAAGGCAAAGAATCACAGAAAAGTTTTGAAAGTATAGAAAACCATAAAATTCCCTAATAATATAAAAATAATATAAAAAAACACCCTTGAAAGTTGAAAAACTAAAAAAAACCCTTGAAAATAAAAAAAATACAAAATTCAATAAATTTGCAAAAATTATAGAAAATCAATAAAAGTACAAAATGTCACAAGAAAACCTCCGAAATGCCATAAAATCATTGAAACTCAAAAAATCCCTAAAATAAAATCAAATTATAAGAAATTCCTGAAACTACAAAAAGATCATAACAATTCTCTTTTAAATATGCATTTCTTTCTCTAAAGGGCTATATAGGCGATAATTAAGATTTTGAAATTGAGTCTTCAATTTCCATTTTTAAGAGGTATGTATGTCAAAAATAATTTTCTAGGCAATTCTTTTTTTCAAAGAGGTTTATATGCCAAAATTAAGTCCTTTAAGGTTAAATATGAAATTTTATTTTTTAAGAGACATATAACTGAAAATCAAGGTTTATTAATCGAATCTGCAATTCAATTTTTTTACGTTATGAGATTAAATAATTTTTTAAAATAATTTCCTTCTTTCGAATTTTTTACATTATGAGGTTAAATATGCATTTTCATTTTGCAAGTAAGTTTTCCAAGCAACTTTGAATTTTTTTAAAGAGGTATATTCAACTAAATTAAAATTTTCAAATGAGATAGGAAATCACAAAAAAAATTTGAAAGTATAAAAAATAATAAAAGTCCCTAAAAATATAAATACAATATAAAAGAACCTCCCTTGAAAGTTCAAAAAATAAAAAAAAAACCCTTGAAAGTAAAACTACAAAATATAATGAAACAACAACTCAAACTCCAGAAAATCATTCAAACTCAAAAAACCCCTAAAATTTAATGAAATTATAAAAAATCCCTGAAACTACAAAAAGATCATAAAAATTCTCTTTTAAATATGCATTTATTTTCTTAAATGGGTATATATGCGATAATTAATATTTTAAAATTGAATTATCAATTTCAATTTTTAAGAGGTATATATGCAAGAAAACATTTTTCTACACAATTTTCTTCTTTCAAAGAGGTTTATATGTGAAAATTAAGCCCTTTAAGGTTAAATATGAAATTTTATTTTTGTAAGAGGCATATATGTGAAAAGCAAGATTTTTTAATCGAATCTGCGATTTCATTTTTTGAGGTTACGAGGTTAAATGATTTTTAAAATACTTTACTTCATTCAAATTTTTTACATTAGGAGGTTAATATGTATTTTCATTTTTTAGGTAAGTTTTCCAAGCGACTTTGAATTTTTTTTTGAGAGGTATACACAAGTGAATTAAAATTTTCAATGAAAAAAATCATAGAAAATTTTTAAAAGTATAGAAAAATAAAAATTCCCTAAAAATATAAAAATAATATAAAAAACTTCCCTTAAAAGTTCAAAAGCTTGAAAAAACCCTTGAAAGTGAAAAAAAAACAAAATTTATTAAATTTGCAAAAATTATAGAAAATCAGTAGAAGTACAACTTATCACAAAAAAACTCTAAAACTCCATAAAATCATTAAAATCTCAAATAACCCCTTCAATTTCATGAAAGGCTATAAAATCCAAGAAACTGCAAAAAGATCATAAAACTTTCGTTTTAGATATGCATTTTCTTCTATAAAGGGGTATATAAGCGATAATTATGACTTTGAAATTGAGTCTTCAATTTCAATTTTTAAGAGTTATATATGCTGAAAACTTTTTTCTAGGTAATTTCCTTCTTTCAAAGAGGTTTATATGCCAAAATTAAGCCCTTAAAGGTTAAATATGAAATTTTATTTTTTTAAGAGCCATATATGTGAAAATTAGGATTTTTTAATCAAATCTATGATTGAATTTTTTTAAGTTATGGGGTTAAATATATTTTTAAGATACTTTAGTTCTTTCAAATTTTTTACATTACAAGGTTAATTATGCATTTTCATTTTTCAAGTAAGTTTTCTAAGCCACTTTAAATTTTTTTCAAGAGGTATACGCAAGTAAATTAAAATTTTCAAACAAGGCAAAAAACCATAGAAAATTTTTGAAAGTATAAAAAATCATAAAATTCCCTAAAAATATAAAACATAATATAAAAAAACCTCCCTTGAAAGTTCAAAAACTTAAAAAAACCCTTGAAAGTAAAAAAAAATAATGCAAAATTCATTAAATTTGTAAAAGTTGTAGAAAATTGGTAAAAGTACAAAATAACACCAAAAAACCTCTGAAACTCCATAAAATCATTGAAATCTCAAAAGACCCCTAAAATTTCAAGAAAGAATAGAAACTTCCTGAAACTCCAAAAATATCATAAAATTTTTTTTTTAAAATATGCATTTCTTTTTCTAAAGGGGTATATATGTGATAATTAAGATTTTGAAATTGAGTCTTCAATTTCAATTTTTAAGAGGTATATATGTCAAAAAAAATTTTCTAGGCAATTTTCTTCTTTCAAAGAGGTTTATATGCAAAAATTAAGTCATTTAAGGTTAAATATGAAATTTTATTTTTTTAAGAGCCGTAGAACTGAAAATCAGGGCTTCTTAATCGAATTTGCTATTGGATTTTTTTTTAGGTTATGAGATTAAATAAGTTTTTTAAATCATTTCCTCCTTTTGAGTTTTTACATTATGAGATTAAATATGTATTTTGATTTTTCAATTTAGTTTTCCAAGTAACTTTGAATTTTTTAAAGAGGTATATGCAAGTAAATTAAAATTTTTAAATGAGGCAAAAAATGATAGAAAATTTTTGAAAGTATAGAAAACTATAATATTCCCTAAAAATATAAAAATAATATAAAAAACTTTCACTGAAAGTTCAGAACCATAAAAAAACCCTTGAAAGTAAAAAAAATAATACAAAAGTCAATAAATTTGCAAAAATGTAGAAAATTGGCAAAACTACAAAATATCATGAAAAAACATCTCAAACTCCATAAAATCATTAAAACTCAAAAAATCCAAAACATTTAATGAAATGATAAAAAATCCCAGACACTACAAAAAGATCATAAAAATTCACTTCTAAATATGCATTTCTTTTTCTAAAGGGGTATATATGCGATAATTAAAATTTTGAAATTGAGTATTCAATTTCAATTTTTAAGAGGTATATACACTAAAAATATTTTTCTATGTCTTTTCTTCTTTCAAAGTGGTTTATATGCAAAAATTATGCCCTTTAAGGTTAAATATGAAATTTTATTTTTTTAAGAGTCATATATGTGAAAATCAAGATTTTCTAATCAAATCTGTGATTTCATTTTTTTTGGTTATAGGTTAAATGAGTTTTTAAAATACTTTACTTCTTTCGAGTTTTTTACATTATGAAGTTAAATATGTATTTTCATTTTTCAAGTAAGTTTTCAGAGCAACTTTGAATTTTTGAAGAGGTATACGCAAGTAAATTAAAATTTTCAAATGAAGCAAAAAATCACAGAAAGTTTTTGAAAGTATAGAAAATTATAAAATTCCCTGAAAATATAAAAATAATATAAAAAAACCTCCCTTGAAAGTTCAAAAGCTAGAAAAAATCCTTGAAAGTGAAAAAAAAATACAAAATTCATTAAAATTGCAAAAATTATAGAAAATCAGTAAAAGTGCAAAATATCTCAAAACACTCTAAAACTCCTTAAAATTAATGAAATCTCAAAAAACCCCTTAAACCTTATGAAAGGTTTAAAAATCGCTGAAACTGTAAAAATATCATAAAAATTCTGTTTCAGATATGCATTTCCTTCTCTTAATGGGCATATATGTGATTATTAAGATGTTGAAATTGAATCTTCAATTTCAGATTTTAAGAGGTATATATGCGAAAAACTTTTTTCTTGGCAATTTTTTCTTTCAAAGAGGTTTATATGGAAAATTAAGCCCTTTAAGATGAAATATGAAATTTTATTTTTTGAAGATCCATATATGCGAAAATCAGGGTTATTTAATCCAATCTGTGATTTAATTTTCTGAGGTTATGAGGTTCAATAAGTTTTTCAAATACTTTACTTCTTTTGAATATTTTACGTTACGAGATTAAATACGTATTTTTATTTTTCAAGTAAGTTTTCCAAGCAACTTTGAAATTTTTTTAAAAGAGGTATACGCAAGTAAATTAAAATTTTCAAATGGGGCAAAAAATTACAAATTTTTTTTGAAAGTATAGAAGACCATGAAATTCCCTACAAAAATAAAAATAATATAAAAAACCTCCCTTGAAAATTCAAAAACATAAAAAAAACCCTTAAAAGTAAGAAAAATAAAAGAAAATTCATTAAATTTGTAAAAATTATAGAAAACCGGTAAAAGTACAAAATATCACCAAAAAACCTCAAAAACTCCATAAAATTATTGAAATCTCTAAAAACCCATAAAATTTAGTGAAAGAATAAAAAAGATCACAAAAATTCTATTTTAAATATGCATTTCTTTTTCTAAAGGGGTATATATGCGATAATTAAGATTTTGAAATTGAGTATTCAATTTCAATTTTTAAGAGGCATATATGTCAAAAACTTTTTTCTAGGCAATTTTCTTCTTTCAAAGAGGTTTATATACAAAAATTAAGTCCTTTAAGGTTAAATATGAAATTTTAATTTTTAAGAGCCAAAGAATTGAAAATCAAGATTTCTTACTCGATTCTGCGAATGGATTTTTATAGTTCATGAAATTAAATAAGTTTTTAAAATAATTTTCTTCTTTCAAATATTTTATGTTACAATGATAAATATGTATTTTGATTTTTCAAGTAGGTTTTCCAAACAACTTTGAATTTTTTATGAATTTTTTTTCCAAACAACTTTTGATTTTTTAAATTAGGCAAAAAATCACAAAAAATTAAATTTGCAAAAATATAGAAAATCGGTAAAAGTACAAAATATCATGAAAAAACATTTCAAACTCCATAAAATCATTAAAACTCAAAAAACACAAAAAACAAATGAAATTATAAAAAATCCCTGACACTACAAAAAGATCATAAAAATTCTCTTGTAAATATTCATTTCTTTTTCTAAAGGGGTATACATGGGATAATTAAGATTTTGAAATTGAGTCTTCAATTTTAATTTTTAAGAGGTATATACGCTAAAACTTTTTTCTATGTATTTTTCTTCTTTCAAAGAGGTCTATATGCGAAAATTATACCCTTTAAGGTTAAATATGAAAATTTATTTTTTAATGGGCCATATATGTGAAAATTAGGATTTTTAATCGAATCTGCGATTTCATTTTTTTAGGTTATGAGGTTAAATGAGTTTCTAAAATATTTTACTTTTTTCAAATTTTTTACGTTATGAGGTTAAATATGTATTTTCATTTCTCAAGTAAGTTTTTCAAGGGACTTTGAATTTTTTTAAGAGGGTATATGCAAGTAAATTAAAATTTTCAAATGAGGCAAACAATCACAAAAAATTTTTGAAAGCATAGAAAACCATAAAATTCCTTTAAAATATAATAATAGTATAAAAAAACCTCCCTTGAAAGTTCAAAACCATGAAAAAACCCTTGAAAGTGAAAAAAATAATACAAAATTCTTTAAATTTGCAAAAATTATAGAAAATTGGTAAAAGTAAAAAATATCACCAAAAAACTCTTAAACTCCATAGAATTACTGAAATATCAAAAAACCCCTTAAACTTTATCAAAGGTTAAAAAATTCCAGAAACTGCAAAAGATCATAAAAATTCAGTTTTAAATATGCACTTCCTTCTCTAAAGGGGTATATACGTGATAATTAAGATGTTGAAATTGAGTCCTCAATTTCAGTTTTTAAAAGATATGTATCTAAAAAACTTTTTTCTTTGCAATTTTCTTTTTCCAAAGAGGTTTATATGCGAAAATTAAGCCCTTTAAGATTAAATATGAAATTTTCTTTTTTTAAGAGCCATATATGTGAGAATCAGGGTTATTTAATCCTATATGTGATTTAATTTTCTTAGGTTATGAGGTAAAATAATTTTTAAAATACTTTTCTTTCCAATTTTTTATGTTACGAGGTTAAATACGTATTTTCATTTTTCAAGTAAGTTATCCAAGCAACTTTGAAATTTTTTTTAAGAGGTATACGCAATTAAATTAAAATTTTCAAATGAGATAAAAAATCACAAAAAATTTTTCAAAGAATAAAAAATCATAAAATTCACTAAAAATATAAAAACAATATAAAGAAACCTCCCTTGAAAGTTCAAAAATATGAAAAAAAAACCCCTGAAAGAAAAAAAAAATACAAAATCCATTAAATTTCTAAAAATTATAGAAAATCAGTAAAAGTACATAATATCACCAAAAAACCTCTGAAACTCCATTAAATCATTGAAATCTCAAAAAACCCCTAACATTTCATGAAAGAATAAAAAATCCCTAAAACTCCAAAAAGATCATAAAAATTCTATTTTAAATATGCATTTCTTTTTCTAAAGGGGTATATAAGTGATAATTAAGATTCTGAAATTGAGTATTCAATTTCAGTTTTTAAGAGGCATATATGTAAAAAAAAATTTCTAGGCAATTTTCTTCTTTCAAAGTGGTATGTATGAAAAAATTAAGTCATTTAAGGTCAAATATAAAATTTTATTTTTTAAGAGCCATATAACTGAAAATCAGGGTTTCTTAATCGAATCTACGATTTGATTTTTTTAGGTGATGAGATTAAATAAGTTTTTAAAATAATTTCCTACTTTCGAATTTTTTACATTACGAGGTTAAATATGTATTTTCTTTTTTCAAGTTTTCCAAGCAACTTTTAATATTTTTAAGTGGTATGTGCTAGTAAATTAAAATTTTGAAATGAGGCATAAAATCACAAAAATTTTTTGAAAGTATAGAAAACCATAAAATTCCCTAAAAATATAAAAATAATATAAAAAACCTTCGCTGAAAGTTCAAAAGCATGAAAAAACCCTTGAAAGTAAAAAAAATACAAAATTCATTAAATTTGCAAAAATTGTTGATAATTGGTAAAAGTACAAAATATCACGAAAAAATATATTAAACTCCATAAAATAATTAAAACTCAAAAAACCCAAAAAAGTTAACGAAATTATAGAAAATCCCTCAAACTACAAAAATATCATAAAAATTCTCTTTTAAATTTGCATTTCCAACTCTAAAGGGGTATCTATGCGATAATTAAGATTTTGAAATTTAGTCTTCAATTTTAATTTTTAAGAGGTATATCAGCTAAAAAATTTTTTCTATGTAATTTTCTTCTTTCAAAGATGTTTATATGCGAACATTAAGCCCTTTAAGGTTAAATATGAAATTTTATTTTTTTAAAAGGCGTATATGTGAAAATAGGATTTTTTTTAATCGAATATGTGATTTCATTTTTTTAGGTTATGAGGTTAAATGAGTTTTTAAAATAATTTACTTCTTTTGAATTATTTACGTTATGAGGTTAAATATGTGTTTTCATTTTTCAATTAAATTTTCGACGGACTTTGAGTTTTTTTTAGAGGTATATGCAAGTAAATTAAAATTTTCAAATGACACAAAAAATCACAGAAATTTTTGAAAGTATAGAAAACCATAAAAGTCCCTGAAAATATAAAAACAATATAAAGAAAACCTCCCCTGAAAGTCCAAAAGCATGATAAAACCCTTGAAAGTGAAAAAAATAAAGCAAAATTCTTCAAATTTGTAAAAATTAGAGAAAATTAGTAAAAGTACAAAATATCACAAAAAAAACTCTAAAACTGGATAAAATCATTGAAATATCAAAAAATCCCTTAAACTTCATGAAAGGCTAAGAAGTCCCTGAAGCTGCAAAAAGATCACAAAAATTTTGTTTTAGATATGCATTTCCTTCTCTAAAGGGGTATATAGGTGATAATTCAGATGTTGAAATTGAGTGTTCAATTTTAGTTTTTAAGAGGTATATATGCGAAAAACATTTTTCTTGGCAGTTTTCTTCTTTCAAAGAGGTTTATTTGCGAAAATTAAGCCCTTCAAGGTTAAATCTGAAATTCTGAATTTTTAAAAGCCACATATGTGAAAATCAGGGTTATTTAATCCAATCTATGATTTAATTTTCTGAGGTTATGAGGTTAATAAGTTTTTAAAATACTTTACTTATTTTGAATTTTTTACGTTACTAGTTTAAATACATATTTTCACTTTTCAAGTAAGTTTTCCAAGCAATTTTGAAATTCTTTTAAGAGGTATACGCAAGTAAATTAAAATTTTCAAACAAGGCAAAAAATCACAGAACTTTTAGAAAGCATAGAAAATCATAAAATTCCCTAAAAATATAAAAAAAATATAGAAAACCTCCCTTGAAAGTTCAAAAATTTAAAAAAACCCTTGAAAGTGAAAAAAATAATACAAAATTCAATAAATTTGGAAAAATTATAGAAAATTTGTAAAAGTATAAAATCTCACAAAAACTGAAACTCCATAAATGATTGAAATCTCAGAAAACCTCTTGAACTTCATGAAAGGCTAAAACGTTCCCTGAAACTGCAAAATGATCACAAACATTCTGTTTTAGATATGCATTTCCTTCTCTAAAGGGGTATATATGCGATAATTAAGATGTTGAAATTGAGTCTTCAATTTCAGTTTCTAAGAGGTATATATGCAAAAAATATTTTTCTTGGCAATTTTCTTCTTTCAAAGAGGTTTTTATGCGAAAATTAAGCCCTTTAAGGTTAAATATGAAATTTTATTTTTTTAAGAGCCATATATGTGAGAATCAGGGTTATTTAATCCAATATGTGATTTAATTTTCTTAGGTTATGAGGTTAAATAAGTTTTTAAAATACTTTACTTCTTTCAAACTTTTTACATTACGAGGTTAAATACGTATTTTCCTATTTGAAGTAAGTTTTTCAAGGAACTTTGAAATTTTTTTAAGAGGTATATGCAATTAAATTAAAATTTTCAAATGTGTAAAAAAATCAATTTTTTTTTGAAAGTATAGAAAACCATAAAATTTCCTAAAAATATAAAAAATATATATTAAAATCTCCCTTGAAAGTTCAAAAATATAAAAAAACCCCTCGAAAGTAAAAAAATAATACAAAATTCATTAAATTTGTAAAAATTATAGAAAATGGGTAGAAGTACAAAATATCACCAAAAAATCTTTGAAACTCTATAAAATCATTGAAATCTCAAAAAACCCCAAAATTTTCATGAAATAATAAAAAATCACTGAAACTCCAAAAAGATCATAAAGCTTCTGTTTTAAATATGCATTTCTTTTTCTAAAGGGGTATATATACGATAATTAAGATTTTGAAATTGAGTATTCAATTTCAGTTTTTAAGAGGTATATGTCAAAAACTTTTTTCAAGGCAATTTTCTTCGTTCAAAGAGATTTATATGTGAAAATTAAGTCCTTTAGGGTTAAGTATAAAATTTTATTTTTTAAGAGCCATATAACTGAAAATCAGAGTTTCTCAATCGAACAGTGATTTGATTTTTTTAGGTTATGAAATTAAATAAGTTTTTAAAATAATTTCCTTCTTTCCAATTTTTTACGTTACGAGGTTAAATATGTATTTTCATTTTTCAAGTAAGTTTTCCAAGCAACTTTGAATTTTTTTAAGAGGCATATGCAAGTAAATTAAAATTTTTAAATGAGGCAAAAAATCACAAAAAATTTTTGAAAGTACAAAAAACCATAAAATTCCCTAAAAATATAAAAAAACAATATAAAAACATTCGCTGAAAGTTCAAAACCATAAAAAGACCATTGAAAGTAAAACAAATAATAGAAAATTCATTAAATTTGCTAAAATTGTATAAAATCGGTAGGAGTACAAAATATCATGAAAAAAATATCAAATTCCACAAAATCGTTAAAACTCAAAAAATTGAAAAAATTTAATGTAATTATAAAAAATCCCAAAAACTACAAAAAGCTCATAAAAATTCTCTTTTAAGTATGCATTTCTTATTCTAAAGGGGTATATATGCGATAATTAAGATTTTGAAATTGAGTTTTCAATTTTAATTTTTAAGAGGTATCAGCTAAAAATGTTTTTCCCTATAATTTTGTTCTTTTAAAGAGGTTTATATGCTAAAATTAAGCTCTTTAAGGTTAAATATGAAATTTTATTTTTTTAAGAGCCATACATATGAAAATCAGGATTTTTTTAATCCAATCTGTGATTTCCTTTTTTTAGGTTTTGAGGTTAAATGAGTTTTTAAAATACTTCACTCCTTTGAATTTTTTATGTTACGAGGTTAAATATGTATTCTCATTCAAGTAACTATCCCAAGCGACTTTGAATATTTTTTTAGAAGTATACGCAAGTAAATTAAAATTTTCAAATGAGGCAAAAAATCATAAAAATTTTTTGAAAGTATAGAAAACCATAAGATTACCTGAAAATAGAAGTATAAAAAACCTCCCTTGAAAGTTCCAAAGCTTGAAAAAACCCTTGAAAGTAAAAAAATAATACAAAATTCTTCAAATTTGCAAAAATTATAGAAAATGAGTAAAAGGACAAAATATCATAGGAAAAACTATGAAACTCCATAAAATCATTGAAACCTCAAAAAATCTCTTAAACTTCATGAAAGGCTAAAAAATCCCTGAAACTACAAAAAGATCATAAAAATTTTGTTTTCGATATGAATTTCCTTCTCTAAAGGGGTATATATGCAATAATTAAGATGTTGAAATTGAGTCTTCAATTTTAGTTTTTAAGAGGTATATATGCAAAAAGCTTTTTTCTTGGCAATATTTTTCTTTCAAAGAGATTTATGTGCGAAAATTAAACCCTTTAAGGTTAAATATGAATTTTTATTTTTTTAAGAGCCATATATGTGAAAATCAGGGCTATTTAATCCAATTTGTGATTTAATTTTCTGAAGTTATGAGGTTAAATAAGTTTTTAAAATACTTTACTTCTTTTAAATTTTTTATGTTACGAGGTCAAATACGTATTTTCATTTTTCAAGTAAGTTTTCCAAGCAACTTTGAAATTTTTTTAAGTGGTATACGCAAGTAAATTAAAATTTTCAAACGTGACAAAAAAATCATAGAAAATTTTTGAAAGGATAGAAAATCATAAAATTCCCTGAAAATACAAAAACAATATAAAAAACCTCCCTTGAAAGTTCAAAAGATTGAGAAAACCCTTGAAAGTGGGAAAAATAATACAAAATTGTTTAAACCTGCAAAAATTATAGAAAATCGATAAAAGTACAAAATATTACAAAACAACTCTGAAACTCCATAAAATTATTGAAACCTCAAAAAACCCCTTAAACTTCATGAATGGCTAAAAAATCCCCGAAACTGCAAAAAGATCATAAAAATTCTGTTTTAGATATGCATTTTCTTCTCTAAAGGGGTATATATGTGATAATTAAGATGTTGAAATTGAGTCCTCAATTTCAGTTTTTAAGAGGTATATATGTGAAAAAAAATTTCTTGGCAATTTTCTTCTTTTAGAGAGGTTTATATGTGAAAATTAAGCCCATTAAGGTTAAATATGAAATTTTATTTTTGAAGAGCCATATATTTGAAAATCAGGGTTATTTAATCAAATCTGTGATTTAATTTTTTGAGGTTACAAGGTCAAATAAGTTATTAAAGTACCTTACTCCTTTCAAATTGTTTACGTTACGAGGTTAGATACGTATTTTCATTTTTCAAGTAAGTTTTCCAAGAAACTTTGAAATTTTTCTAAGAGGTATACGCAAGTAAATTAAAATTTTCAAACAAGGCAAAAAATCATAGAAAATTTTTGAAAGGATAGAAGACCAAAATTCCCTAAAAATATAAAAATAATATAGAAAAACCTCCCTTGAAAGTTCAAAAATTTAGAAAACCCTTGAAAGTAAAAAAAAAAAAAATACAAAATTCAATAAATTTGTGAAAATTAACGAAAATTGGTAAAAGTAAAAAATATCACCAGAAAATCTCTGAAATTCCATAAAATCATTGAAATCTCAAAAAACCCCTAAAATTTCATGAAAGAATTTAAAATCCCTGAGACTCCAAAATGATCTAAAATTATGTTTTAAATATGCATTTCCTTTTCAAATTGAGTATCAAATTTTAGTTTTTAAGAGGCATATATGTCAAAAACATTATTCTTGGTAGTTTTCTTCTTTCAAAGAGGTTTATATGCAAAAATTAAGTCCTTTCATAATAAATCTGAAATTTTATTTTTTTAGAGCTGCATAACTGAAAATCAGGGTTTCTTAATTGAATATGCGATTGGATTTTTTTAGGTTATGAGATTAAATAATTTTTTAAAATATGTATTTTCATTTTTCAAGTAAGTTTTCCAAGCAACTTTGAATTTTTTAAGAGGTATATGCAAGTAAATTAAAATTTTTAAATGAGACAAAAAATCAAAGAAAATTTTTGAAAGTAAAGAAAATCATAAAATTCCCTAAAAATTTGAAAATAATATAAAAAACATTCCCCGAAAGTTCAAAACCATAAGAAAACCCTTGAAGGTAAAAAAAAAATTCATTGAATTTGCAAAAAATGTAGAAAATAGGTAGAAGTACAAAATATCACAAAAAACTCTGAAACTCCATAAAATTATTGAAATCTCAAAAAACACTTTAAACTTCAGAAAAGGCTAAAAAATCCCTGAAACTGCAAAAAGATCATAAAAATTATATTGTAGATATGCATTTCCTTATCTAAAGGGATATATATGTGATAATTAAGATGTTAAAATTGAATCCTCAATTTCAGTTTTTAAAAGGTATAAATGCAAAAAACTTTTTCCTTGGCAATTTACTTCTTTAAAAGAGGTTTATATACGAAAAATTAAGCCCTTTAAAGTTAAATACGAAATTTTTTTTAAGAGCCGTATATGTGAGAATCAGGGTTATTTAATCCAATGTGTGATTTAATTTTCTGAGGTTATGAGGTTAACTAACTTTTTAAAATACTTTACTTCTTTTGAATTTTTTACATTACGATGTTAAATGTGTATTTTCATATTTGAAATGCGTTTTCCAAGCAACTTTGAAATTTTTTTAAGAGGTAGACAAAAGTAAATTAAATTTTTCAAGTGAGGCAAAAAATCAAAAAAAAAATTTTGAAAGTATAGGAAACCATAAAATTCCCTAAAAATATAAAAACAATATATAAAAACCTCCCTTGAAAGTTCATAAATATAAAAGAACCCATGAAAGTAAAAAAAAAAATACAAAATTCATTAAATTTGTAAAAATTATAGAAAATGGGTAAAAGCCAAAAATATCATTGAAAAACCTCTGAATCTCAATAAAATTATTGAAATCTCAAGAAACCCCAAAAGTTTCATGAAAGAATAAAAAAATCCTTGAAACTCCGAAAAGATCCTAAAAATTCAGTTTTAAATATGCATTTCTTTTTATAAAGGGGTATATCAACGATAATAAAGATTTTAAAATAGACTATTCAATTTCACATTTTAAGAGGCATATATGTCAAAAACATTTTTCAAGGCAATTTTCGTCGTTCAAAGAGGTTTATATGTGAAAATTAAGTCCTTTATGGTTAAATATGAAATTTTATTTTTTAAGAGCCATATAACTAAAAATTAGGGTTTCTTAATCAAACTGCGATTTGATTTTTTAGGTTATGAGATTAAATAAGATTTTAAAATAATTTCATTCTGTCAAATTTTTTATGTTAAGAGGTTAAATATATATTTTTATTTTTCAATTAAGTTTTCCAAGTAATTTTGAATTTTTTTAAGACGTATATGAAGTAAATTTAAATTTTTAAACGAGGCAAAAAATCACAAAAATTTTTTGAAACTATAGAAAACCATAAAATTCCCTAAAAATATAAAAATAATATAAAAAAATTCGTTGAAAGTTCAAAACCATAAAAAAACCCTTGAAAGTAAGAAGAAAATACAAAATTCATTAAATTTACAAAAATTATAGAAAATTGGTAAAACTACAAAATATCATTAAAAAAATCTCAAACTCCATAAAATCTAAAACTCAGAAAACCCAAAAAATTTAATGAAATTATAAAAAATCCCTGAAACTACAAAAAGATCATAAAAGTTCTCCTTTAAATATGCATTTCTTTTTCTGAAGGGGTATATATGCGATAATTTAGATTTCAAAATTGAGTCTTCAATTTCAATTTTTAAGAGGTATATCAGCTAAAAATATTTTTCTCCATAATTTTCTTCTTTCAAAGAGGTTTATATGCGAAAATTAAGCCCTTTAAGGTTAAATATGAAATTTTATTTTTTTAAGAGCCATATATGTGAAAATCAGAATTTTCTAATCCAATATGCAATTTCATTTTTTTAGATTATGAGGTTAAATGAGTTTTTAAAATAATTTACTTCTTTCGAATTTTGTATGTTACAAGGTTAAATATGTATTTTTATTTTTCAAGTAACTTTTCCAAGCGACATTGAATTTTTTTTAAGAGGTATACACGAGTAAATTAAAATTTTCAAATGAGGAAAAACATCATAGAAAATTTTTGAAAGTATTGAAAATCATAAAATTCCCTAGAAATAGAAAAACAATATAAAAAACCTCCCTTGAAAGATCAAAAGCTTGAAAAAACCCTTGAAAGTGAAAGAAAACCCCTTAAACTTCATCAAAGGCTAAAAAATCCCTGAAACTGCAAAAAGATCGTAAAAATTCTATTTTAGATTTGTGTTTCCCTTTCTAAAGGGGTATATGCGATAATTAAGATGTTGAAATTGAGTCCTCAATTTCAATTTTTAGGAGGTATATATGCAAGAAACTTTTTCTTGGCAATTTTCTTCTTTCAAAGAGGTTTATATGCGAAAATTATGTCCTTTAAGGTTAAATATGAAATTTTATTTTTTTTAAGATCCATATATGTGACAATCAAGGTTATTTTATCCAATTTGTGATTTAATTTTCTGAGGTTATGAGGTTGAATAAGTTTTTAAAATAGTTTACTTCATTCAACTTTTTTACATTACGAGGTTAGATGCGTATTTTGATTTTTCAAGTAAGTTTTCCAAGCAACTTTGAAATTTTTTAAGAGGTATATGCAAGTAAATTAAAATTTTCAAATGAGGAAAAAAGTCACAAAAAAATTTTCAAAGTATAGAAAAACATAAAATTCCCTCAAAATACAAAAATAATATAAAAAAAACCTCCCTTAAAAGTTTAAAAGCTTGAAAAACCCTTGAAAGTGAGAAAAATAGTACAAAATTCTTTAAATTTGCAAAAATTATAGAAAATTGGTAAATGTACAAAATGTTACAAAAGAACTCTTAAACTCATAAAATTATAAAAAACTTAAAAAAGCCCTTAAATTTGATGAATGGCTAAAAAACCCTGAAACTGCAAAAAGATCATAAAAATTCTTTTCTACATATGCATATTCTTCTCTAAAGGGGTATATATGTGATAATTAAGATGTTGAAATTTAGTCCTCAATTTCATTTTTTAAGAGGTATATATGCGATAACTTTTTTATTGGCAACATTCTTCTTTCAGAGATGTTTATATGCGAAAATTAAGCCCTTTTTCAAAGAGGTTTATATGCGAAAGTTAAACCCTTTAAGGCTAAATATGAAATTTTATTTTTTTCAAGAGCCATATATGTAAAAAGATGGTTTTTTAATGGAATCTGCAATTTAATTTTTTAATGTTATGAGGTTAAATAAGTTTTTAAAATACTTTATTTCTTTGGAATTTTTTACGTTATGAGGTTAAATATGTATTTTCATCTTTCAAGTAAGTTTTCCAAGCAACTTTGAATTTTTTTTAAGAGGTGGATGTAAGTAAATTAAAATTTTCAAACGAGGCAAAAAATCAAAGACGTTTTTTGAAAGTTTATAAAACCATAAAATTTCCTAATAATATAAAAATAATATAGAGAAACCTCCCTTGAAAGTTCAAAAACTTTTAAAAAAACCCTTGAAAGTAAAAAGAATAATACAAAATTCATTAATATAACAAAAAATGTAGAAAATTGGTAAAAAAAAATAATATCACAATAAAACCTCTTAAACTCCAGAAAATCATTAGAATCTCAAAAAACCTGTAAAACTTCATAAAAGTATAAAAAATCCCTAAAACTACAAAAAGATCACAATAATTCTGTTTTAAATATGCATTTCTTTCTCTAAAGTGGTATACGTGCTACAATTAAGATTTTGAAATTGAGTCTCCAATTTTAGTTTTTAAGAGGTATATATGGTACAATTTTTTTTCTAGGTAATTTCCTTCTTTCAAAGAGGTTTATATGAGAAAGTTAAACCCTTTAAGGTTAAATATGAAATTTTATTTTTTTCAGAGCCATATATGTAAAAAGAGGGCTTTTTAATCAAATATGCAATTTAATTTTTTTAGGTTATAGGTTAAATAAGTTTTAAAGATACTTTACTTCTTTCAACTTTTTTACATTATGTGGTTAAATATGTATTTTCATCTTTTAAGTAAGTTTTTCAAGCAACTTTGAATTTTTTTTAAGAGGTAGACACAAGAAAATTAAAATTTTCAAATGAGGCCAAAAATCAAAGAAAATTTTCAAAAGTTTATAAAATCATAAAATTCCCTAAAAATATAAAATAATTTAAGAAAACCTCCCTTGAAAGTAAAATAAAATAATACAAAATTCAATAAATTTGAAAAAATTTTAGAAAATCGGTAAAAATAAAAAATATCACAATAAAACCTCTAAAACTCCATAAAATCATTAAAATCTCAAAAAATCTGTTAAACTTCATAAAAGTATAAAAAACCCCTGAAACTACAAAAATATCATAAAAATTCTGTTTTAGATATGCATTTCTTTCTCTAAAGGGCTATCTATACTATAATTAAGATTTTGAAATTGAGTTTTCAATTTCTGTTTCTAAGAGGTATATATGCTACAATCTTTCTTCTAGGCAATTTTTTTCTTTCAAAGAGGTTTATATGCGAAAGTTAAACCCTTTAAGGTTAAATATGAAATTTTATTTTTTTAAGAGTCACATATGTAAAAAGAGGGTTTTTTAAATCAAATATGCAATTTAATATTTTTAAGTTATGAGGTTAAATAAGTTTTTAAAATACTTCACTTCTTTCGAATTTTTTACATTACGAGGTTAAATATGTATTTTCATCTTTCAAGTAAGTTTGCGAGGGACATGGGGATGTAAAAAAGGGGGATCCTATCAACTTTTTCCGACCTAGGATAATAAGCTCATGAGCTTGGTCTTACTTCACTGTCGAGAAATGAAAGAAGACTTCCATATCCAAGCTTAGCTCAGACATAGCTCGCTTCTTTTTGGATGTGAAGTAGTGTCAAACCAAAATACCCAACAAGCATTAGCTCTCCCTGAAAAGGAGGTGATCTAGCTGCACCTTCCAATACGGCTACCTTGTTACGACTTCACTCCAATCACTAGCCCCACCTTCGGCATCCCCCTCCATGCGGTTAAGGTAACGACTTCGGGCATGGCCAGCTCCCATAGTGTGATGGGCGGTGTGTACAAGGACGTCCCCAGATTGATTCTCAACTATTGGTAAAGTGGTCATACTTCCTTCACCTAAACGAGAACTTGATTTAGCAACTCTTTCCAAAAGGTGTGAATGCAAATAAAAAACATCTCCCAGATAAGCTTCACGACCAGGGGGTCTTCTTAATAGAAGAGACATTTGGCGACAAGTTTATGCTTGTTTGGAGAGATCATCATAAATTATTAAAGTATGTTGTTCACAATGCATAAAATATTCAGCTAGAGCAGCTCTTGTATAAGGTGCGAGATATTGCAATGTAGCAGGTGAATCTGCTATTTCGGCTACCACAATAGTGTATTCCATCGCCCCTTGCTCCTGAAAGGTAGTCACTACCTAAGCCACAAAAGATGCTTTTTGACCAATAGCTACATAAACACATATTACATTTTGCCCCTTTTGGTTGAGAATAGTATCTATGGCTACTGCTGTTTTGCCGGTCTGCTTATCCCCAATAATTAATTCTTGTTGACCGCATCCTATAGGGATCATGGAATCAATAGCAATAAGTCCCGTTTGAAGAGGCTCATATACAGAGCATCTTGAAATAATACCTGGGGCAGGAGATTTAATTAAGAGAGATTCAAAAGCTGAAATTTCCCCCCTCCCATCAATAGGTTTAGCTAGAGCATTTATAACACGACCCAAATAAGCCTCACTAATAGGTATCTGGGCAATTTTTCCTATTGCTTTTACAGAACTTCCCTCTTGTATCATCAAACCATCGCCCATTAATACAATGCCAACATTATTGGATTCCAAATTCAGAGCAATGCCTATTGTATCCTCTTCAAATTCTACTAATTTGCCTGCCATGACTTCATCAAGACCATGAATACGAGCAATACCTTGTGATAATAGAACCAATTGGCAAAAAGCATTAAGGATGCAAAGACCAATGCACCAATTGCGGTACAATAGAGTTGTAATTCACTAGTTATTCCAGATGCTCGCCAAATCTTAAAAAAACCGGAGGTTATTTGTATTCCCCGAAAACCCCCTCCTACATCACCATTCAATATTTCTTGACCTACTATTGCCAAACCACCTGCGCACTGGGTCCAATGTGAGTAGGATCACTTAGCCATGCTTCATAATTGGAAAAACGGGCACCGTGGAAGTACATGTCGCTCAGCCAAAGAAAGATAATGGAGAGTTGACCGAAATGAGCACTAAATACTTTTCGAGAGATCTCCTCTAAATCACTGGTATGACTATCAAAATCGTGAGCATCAGCATGTAGGTTCCAGATCCAAGTGGTAGTATCGGGACCCTTAGCTATTGTTCGTGAGAAATGGCCGGGTCGGGCCCATTCTTCGAAAGACGTTTTTATAGGATCCCTATCTACAACAATTTTTACTTCTGGTTCCGGCGAACGAATAATCATTAAGTCCTCCTCTTTCCGGACAACACATACAAAGAGACCTGCCAATAGTCAGATTTTTAGTGAACCTCTGAAAGATGGATATTTTATTTAATTTATGATTAGTCCCTTTTTTTCCTATCTCCCATCCATCTATTTAGTTTTTCACTAGAGCAATTATGATATCCAAGTCGATCCGGGGCAAGTGTTCGGATCTATTATGACATAACGATTAGGTGCCTAACGGACAATTTTTTATCTTGTAAAACCTTTTCTCATAAAACCCTTTCCTAGTGTGACGAAAAAACTATTTTTTTGTGCAACCTAACCTAGTCTAATATATTTCTATCTGAATGTATAAATGCCCATATGTATCTACTTTCGTGGAACATAATATCTTAATTACTGTATTGTATTACATTACATTAAAAATCACAAAATAATTCATTAGAATTAATAGGATTCATTTCGATATTTATATTTAGTCATTCAAAGGTATTCTTTCCTTTATTAGATTATTTTTCTATACCCGTATCTCCTTTATCCATATAAGATACCATACAATAATGATTTTAGAAGTAAGAGATATAATGAAATTTCTAATTGGATCTTATCATAGGATATGTATGATCTATTTTATTTGATTAATAGATCCAACAATCAATTGTAATGAATTACAAATTTTATTCGAATTCTAAATGCCTCGTAATCTTCAACCAATTATGTGATTCAATATAATTATTCGGGGTAAGCGCTATAGCCTATTTCCAATACTCAGCAGCTTGATTGAACCAAGCTTCTGTGATTTCAGAATCACTCCGTAGAATGGCCCATTCTCCTTGGTTGGAATAGGTGAGTAAATTCCTTTCCTTAGAACCGTACTTGAGAGTTTCCTACCTCATACGGCTCAACAATTGATTCTTTTGGCATCCCATTTTAATCTATACTAACTGTATTAGATTTTTAAGAAATGAATCCCCCTTAACAAAAAAAGGAGGAGGGAGGTTAACCACAACTAAGCAGACAAAGTTAATTAACTAAGTTTCAAACTCTAATTTTCTTGGTCAACAATCTGTTTTATCTTTTCTGCCCCCCTTTTGAAGAATGAAGCATAGAGATATTTCCTTATCTCATTACATTAGATTTTTCTGAAAGGGAACTATCTCATTTTCATATATGAAATTTATATAGAATCTCTGAAAAGGACTTTCCCTCCATAAGAAAAAAGAACTTCCTATCTTTGGGATCTGACACAACACTGCTACTCAATATTTTATACCTTAGTGGATCGACTTTATTACATAAGTTGATTACTTCCCATATCCTGAAGTATAAGTAAGCAGTTCTTAACCGTATTGATCCAATAGCTCACTAATTGATCTTTACGGTGCTTTGTCTATCAATTTGATCTTTTACCCATAGAATATAGTATATAGGTGTATCTATTTCTTCATATTTTTGTTCTTTTGAAGTCTCTTTCCTTACTACAGCTGAGAAAAAGTGTTTCTTTGGACGATGCATATGTAGAAAGCCTTTTTTATAGTATTTACTTTACTAGCCAATATATCTTTTTTTTCCTTCTTTCTATAGTGGAGATAGCCACACTAATGACAGATCACGGCCATATTATTAAAAGCTTGCGGTAAGAATGCCTCCCAGAAATATCACAAGTACCGCCGCGTCCTGGGCCATCGCAAGGAAAACTATAACCAAAATCCTTTTTATTTGGCATTAGCTTAGAACCACATGCATCTAAAGCACCTTTTACTAAATCATTGTAGTTGTGTGCAAACCTAGAGCAATAGCATGATGGACCAAGAAATCTCCAGGACCTATTGTTAAGAAGAGTGAATTACTATTCTAATTAATAGCATTCAACCAGTCGGGTAACCATATGTTTCGACCCGCATTGAATGTTGGGCCATTCGTTGAAGATAAGAGCACATCGAACCCATACGAAGTCTTACCATGAGCAGATTTTATCCATTGGGCAAATATGGGTTCGATCAAGATCCTCTTATTTCTCAAACCGAGAGATCCATGAATCGGGATCCCAATGCATATAGATACAAATGGTCCAATGGGAGCAAGAATTTCGAGGAACATTTGGAACATTTTATTTCTGAACAAAAGAACCATTTTCAAGTAGTGTTCGATCGATTACATATTAATCAATATTTGATTGATTGGTCCGAGGCTATCGACAAACAAGATTTGTCTAAGTCACTTCGTTTATTTTTGTTCAAGTCACTTCTCTTGTTGTCCAAGTCACTTCCCTTTTTGTCAAAGTCACTTCCCTTTTTCTTTGTGAGTATCGGGGATATACCCATTCATCGGTTCGAGATCCACATCTATGAATTGAAAGGTCCGAATGATCAACTCTGCAATCAGTTGTTAGAATCAATAAGTGTTCAAATCATTCATTTGAATAAAATGAAACCCTTCTTATTGGATGATCATGATACTTCCCAAAGACCGAAAAAACAACATCTCATCATGAGTTAAATCTATATATTGTAATGAAAAAGAAAAAATGGAAAATGAAAATAAAACCCCCTAGACAATAGACAGAAGAATTGGTATTCTACATACCATAACAGTTAGTTCTAACTTATATTGTGGAATTCAATCTAGTAATTAATATGAATCATTCATCTAAAAAAATGACATTTTTTTTTGCGCCGTATGGATTCAGATTAGTCCAAGTTTTTTTTTCTTTGTTGTACAAAAAAACTTTTGGAATGTCTGGTAGAAATTGATTTAGCTAAAGAAAAAGCTTTTCTTGCAGCTAAATATGTCATTTTCCTCCAAATACTTCTATGAATACATTTTTTTGATATAGAAGTTTATTTTTTGGGGACCGCCATTTAAATTACTAATATTTATTGTTCTATGTGGAAGACATGTATTGTTTAAAAAAGATTGTTCTTTCTTTTTAACTTATTGCATTATGTTGCACGAACACGAATAAGAGTTTTTTTATTTAACATTTTTTTTCATTTTCTTTTCTCAGAAAATTTTTTTGTTTCTAATATACAACAAATATATATATATATACTAAAATCAAAAGAGAAAATCATATATAAATTATATAGAAATTGCTATATAAATAAAGTATATAATACATGCCCATCGCATAACATATGGCGTTAACATATTAATAATGGTTAATACTAAATAAAAAAAAGATCTAATTATTCTAGTTAATTTATTTGAAATCTAACTCATTGTGTAATTGATTAATTAGTTTGTCAAATTAATTAATTAGATTCCAATCAAATAAGAAAAGCTTCTGTTTATTGGAAATCCCCAATCCTATGATACTTCGTATAGAACTAAAATAAAAAACAACTAAGGTTAACTTATCAAGTTTTGTAGTTCTAATTAAAATGAAAATTATAGCCACATTGCCCCGAACTTGATCAATTATCAATTAATTGATTAAGTTGCACCAA
>RXID01016960.1:0-17190 GCA_005019695.1 Trichopus zeylanicus subsp. travancoricus
AGTAGTAGTAGCAGTAGTAGCAGCAGTAGTAGTAGTAGCAGTAGTACCAGTAGTAGTTGTAATTGTATGAGTAGTAACAGAAGTCACAATAGTAGTAGTAGAAGTAGTAGTAGTAGAGCTCGTAGTCGTAGTAGTAGAAGTAGAAGTGGTAGTTGTAGTCGTAGTTGTTGTACTACTATAAGTAATAGTTGTCGTAGAAGCCTTAGTAGTTGTTGTAGAAGTAGTAGTAATAGTAGTAGTGGTAGTAGTAGCAGCAACAATAGCTGCATCAGCAATGGTAGTAGTAGTAGTAGAAGTACGAGTAGTAGTACTGGCTATAGTAATAGTACTTGTTGTGGTTGTTGTTGATGTTGTTGTTGTAGTAGTAGTAGTGTTGGTAGCTGCAGTGGTAAAAGTAGTAGTTATAGTGGCGACACAAGTAGTAGTAGTGGTAGCTCTAGTAGTAGTAGGAAAAGTAGTAGTAGAAGTTGTAGTATCAGCAGCAGCAGCAGAAGAAGAAGCAGTAGTGGAAGAAGTAGCAGTAGAAGTAGTAGTGGAAGCAGCAGTAGTAGTAAAGTTGTGGTCATAGTAGTAGCAACCATAGTGGCAACAATACTTGATTAGTAGTAGTAGAAGTAGCAATAGTAGGAGCAGTAGCAGTAGTAGCAGCTATTTTTGTAGCAGTAGCTGTAGCAATAATAGTAGTAGTATTAGTAGCTATAGCAGTAGTAGATGTCATAGAAATAATAGTGTTTGATGTAGCAGAAGTTGCAGTAGCAACAACAATAATAGTAGTAGTAGTATGAGTACGAGTACTAGTAGTAGTAACGGTGGAAATAGTGGTAGAGGTTGTACTAGTAATAGTAGTTGTAGCTGTAGTAGTAGTGGTAATAGCAGTAATAGTAGCAATAGCAAAAGTAGTCATAGTATTAATAGTAGTATTAGTTGTAGTAGTAGTTGTAATTGTAGTAGTAGTACTAGTTGTAGTAGTAACTGAATTAGTAATAGTAATAGTAGAACTAGCCGTTGTAGTCGTAATAGAAGAAGTAGTAGTAGTAGTAGCAGTTATTGTATTAGTAGTAGGAGTAGTAGTCATAGTAGTAGTAGTAGTAGTAGATGAAGTCATAGTAGTAAGGGTAGGAGTAGTAGTAGCAGGGGCAGGAGTAAGAGGAGTAGTAGTAGTTATTGTTGTTGTTGTTGTTGTAGGAGTAGTAGCAGTATTAGTAGTAGTAGTAGTAGCTATAGTAGGAGTAGGCGTAGGAGTAAGAGTAGTTGTAGGAGCTGTAGTAGTTGAAGTAGTGATAGTACTAGTAGTAGTCGTCGTAGCAACTACAACAAATGCAGTAGTCGTAGTAGTAGTAGTCGAGGTAGTGGCAGTGGTAGTATTCGTAGTAATTGGAGTAGTTGTAGCATTAGACGTAACAATAATAATATTAAAAGTAGTAGTGGTAGTAGAAGTAGTAGTAGTAGATGTAGTAGCAACTGCCTTAGTAGGAGTTGTAGTAGTTATAGTAGTAGAAGTAGTAGCAGAAGTAGTAGTATTAGTTGTAGTAGCGGTAGCAGAGGTAGTAGTAGTAGGAGGGGGAGGAGGAGGAGGAGGATGAAGAGGATGTGTAGTAGCTGCAACTGCAGTAGTAATAGTTGTTGTAATAGTAGTTGTGGTACTAGTAGTAGTGGCAGTAGTGGTAGTACTAGCAGTAGCAGTAGCAGTAGCAGTCGTAGTAGTAATAGTTGTAGTAATAGTCGTAGTAGTAGAGGTAGTAGTAATAGTAGTAGTAGTAGAGGTAGTAGTAATAGTAGTAGTAGTAGTAGTTGGAGTAGTAGTAGTAGTACTAGTAGTAGTCATAGTAGTAGTACTAGTAGTAATCATAGTAGTAGTAGTAGTAGTAATAGTAGTAGTAGTAGTAGAAGTTGTAGCACTACTAGTTGTGATAGTAGTAATAGTAGTAGGAGTAGTAGTAGTGCTGGAATTGTTGAAGTAGAAGTAGTAGGAATAATAGTAGTAGTAGTAGTAGTAGTAGCAGTTGGAGTAGTACTAGTATTATTTGGTGTAGTAGTAGTAGTATTGTTAGTGGTAATAATTGTAGTTGTAGGAGTAGTAGTGGTACTTGCAGAAGTAGCTGTAGTAGTTGTGTAGTAGTAGTAGGAATAGCAGTGGTGGTGGTAGTGGTCATAGAAGTATAGTGGTGGTGGTCATAGTAGTCATAGTAGTAGTGGTAGCAGTAGTAGAAGTAGTAGTAATAGTATTAGTAGAAGTATTATTATTATTATTATTAGTAGTAGTAGTTGTAGTAGTAGCGGTGGTAGTAATAGAGGTAGTAGTAATAGTAGTAGTAGTAGTAGTTGTAGTAGTAGTAGTAGTTGTTGTTGTTGTTGTTGTTGTAATAGTAGTAGTAGGACGCAATAGTAGCAGTAGTTGTATTCGTGGTTTTAATAGTACTTGTAGTACTTGTTGCAGTAGTAATAGAAGTAGTAGAAGTAGTAGTTGTAATAGTTGTAGTTATAACAGTAGTAATAGTTGTATTAGCAGTAATAGTAGTTCAAGTTGTAGTAGGAGTAGGAGTAGGAGTAGCAGAACACTGTACACTGTAGCGCACTGTAGCAGAACACTGTACACTGTAGCAGGTACACTGTACACTGTAGCACTATAGCGCACTGTAGCAGAAAGACGTAAGCGCTTACGTCATGAGCTCAGCCCGCCCTCTATATAAAGGGGGCGGCAGTCCCATTGTAAGGCATGTCCAAGGAGTTTGTAGAGTGTCCAAATAAGCTTTGTAAGAGTTCTTGTGAGGTCCAGAGCAATAAGAATCTGAGAGTTTTCCATATCTCTTTCTTATTTCTTGTTGTTCTCCACTCGAAATCCGCAAAAAGCGCCGAGTTTTCGCTAGACAACCGCCGGGAGTCGAGGATAGCCGGCGGAGAAACACACATGGTATCAGAGCTTGTCAAATATATGGCAGCGTAAACACCTTAGAGGTCAAGGTGCTAAGAGTATGAGGTAAGGGTTCGTTCTTGCCATTTCCTGTCCTGTATTACCGTGTTAAGACTTGAGTTGAGTTCATCAATTACGATTTCTCGTCCTTTTTGGTATTATGCGGATTAGGCGGGGACTGATCTGAGAAAAAGAACAGGCCCTAACTTGACAGTTGAGGCAGGAGGCCTGTTGTAAGCCCAAGGGCACGCCTGTGTGATCTCAGTATAGTCTATTCCTAATCTGGAACTTATCTCTAGGATGGTTTTGGTAATTATGAATTAAGCTTATATGTCTGACGGATGGGAAAAATCTATTCAGGAATGGTATGAGCATTCCCGAACCTCTAATCTCGAATACCTTGACCTTGCTTTAACATCTAAAGTTACAACAAACCAGCTAGCACATAATCTTGCTGTAACCTACGACAAGACTTGCCTTTCATCAAAAGTTCACCTAAAGAACTTCAAACAAGTACTTGAACTGTGCCAGAACATCACACGAGAGGTCTTGGGACTAAGAGACTCTCTGACGAACTTGACAACTGTCATACTTGACAGTAGAACTTTCACACAACAAGACGCCAGGGAACTTGCACTTGAAGCAACCAGGCTACTTCGGCAACCAGAGAAGGATAGTCTCGCACTATCTTTACACACCACTGAAGAACTTGCTCAGGTAAAAAGGCTTCTTTTTCAGCTAGAGCAAAGCTGCATCACTCAGAGGCCGCAGGAGGCCCAAGGAAGCCTAAGGGTTTTCAAAAACCCTTTCGACATACTCAAGGAGGAGCAGGAGAAGCTTGAAGGCGAATGACGTCAAGGCCGAACATCCAGTTGGCCTTGGAACAACCGTCAACATCGTCTCCACTCTTCGAAGACCAGATTCGAGGATACAGGAGAACTCATCGGCGCCTTCACACCGCCCAGCAAGCAACAAGAAGGGTGGGCCAGTTCCTCATGGGGCGGAGCACCCCACAGCATATCTTGGAGCAGCAACTTGCTCCTCAGGAGGAGAGCTACCACCAACACGAGGAGGAGGAGAGCGATGATGAAAGTTATTTTCATCGACTTCTGAACCAGGAATTCTTAGCAGGAGACCTGGACTACCCAATAAAATGGGACGAATACCCAGATAACGAAGAGGAGGAACCTGCTGAGTACACCAGTTCCCCAGGCCAGCTCCCGCAGGAAGAAGCCGCTTACGTATTGGGCGAAATTGAAGGTGGATATCACCCTCAGGTATCGTTACCTGTCTCCCAGGAAAACTGTATGCACTCTTGGCAGCAAAACAGTTTTGTGCACCCACAAGAGGAGACGTGCTTGTGTTGCCGACGTCAGACCATGGAGAGGGCAAGAATATACTGCCCCAATTGCAAAGTTACAGCCTGCAATTTGTGCGGGCCGTACTATTTCAAGACAGAGGTCCCGGTTACACCAGCCCCGCCTGAACCATTTTCTTCCCAAAAGCTGCTACAGGAGCAACAATAGTACGTTACGTGGTGTGAAGGGGAGATTGAGCGGCTGCAAAAGGAGGTAGCATACTACAAACAAAAGGCTCAGGAGCTAGAACTGGAAAAGAACCTACGAGAAGATTATGAAGAACTTGGCAAGAAAGATGAAGAGCGTGGCAAAGGAAAGGAGGCCGAAGAAGAAGAAGAGTACACGAGCGTCTTGCTCCAAGAAACTGTCTACAAGGCAGCAACAGAAGGGTCAGCCCAACCAGCATCAGGACCGAAGCTGGTAAAAAACATGCTTTATAACATGCTTGTGGAATTGGAATTGCCTAACATCCCCAGGATTCGGGTAAGGGCGATACTAGACACTGGAGCCACAACGTGTTGTATAGATGACGCATCAGTACCACCAGAGGCATTAGAAGCGAACAGCTTCATTGTGCACTTTAGTGGAATAAACTCAAAGCAAACTGCTAACAAGAAGCTGAAAGGAGGAAAAATGCATATTGGGGATAATAGCTTCAAAATCCCCTACACATATAGCTTCAAGATGGAGTTAGGTGATGGCATCCAGATGATCATTGGATGCAACTTCATCAAGGCCATGCAAGGAGGGGTCAGGATTGAAGGTAATATTGTTACCTTTTACAAAAACTTAACTGTTATCAGCACCTCCCCTACAGCATCGGTGGCCGCCGCAGTCAGTGTACTACAACGTCGGTATCAGTAGGGAATCCTTCCTGCGTAAATTCCAGCCCATCATAACAAAGCTCAAGGAGGCGGGATTCATTGGGGAAGACCCGCTCAAGCATTGGGAAAGAAATAATGTAATCTGCCATCTGGATATAAAAAATTCAGATTTTATCATAGAAGACAGACCACCGAAGCACGTCACGCCGCAGTTACAAGACACATTCAAGCGGCATATAGAAGCCCTGCTCAGCATAGGGGTCATCAGGCCGAGCAAAAGCCGACATAGAACAACAGCCTTCATAGTCAACTCTGGCACAACAATTGACCCAGACACCGGGAAGGAGGAGAAGGGCAAGGAGAGACTGGTCTTCAACTAAAAACGCCTCAACGACCTTACAAATAAAGACCAGTACAGCCTTTCGGGGATAAACACAATCCTAAGAAGGGTAAGCCACAGTAAAGTCTATTCTAAATTTGATTTGAAAAGTGGCTTTCATCAGGTGGCCATGCACCCGAATTTAGTAGAGTGGACCGCCTTCTAGGTCCCGACGGGACTATACGAATGGCTAGTCATGCCATTCGGATTGAAGAATGCTCCCTCCATTTTCCAAAGGAAAATGGACTCCTGCTTTCAAGGGACGGAAGACTTCATTACCGTTTACATCGACGACATCCTAGTCTTCTCCCAGACAGAGGAAGAGCATGCAAAGCATCTCAACATCATGTTGAGTATTTGTGAAGAACATGGGCTTGTTCTAAGCCCCACCAAAATGAAGATCGCAGTGGCGGCCGAGCTGGAATTCCTTGGCGCAATTATTGGTAATCAAAAGATTAAGCTGCAACCACACATCATCAAAAGGATTACCGAAGTACAAAATAAGTCATTGATGACTCTAAAGGGGCTTCGCTCCTGGCTTGGAATCCTAAACTATGCCAGGAACTATATCCCAAATCTAGGCAAGCTACTCAGCCCACTGTATGCCAAAACCAGCCCAACTGGAGAAAGACGAATGAACCAATAGGACTGGGCCTTGGTCGAGCAGATCAAACAGCTGGTACAGCAATTGCCTGATCTCAAAGTACCCCCTACAGAAAGCTACCTCATCCTGGAGACTAACGGATGCATGGAGGGATGGGGAGGCATATGCAAGTGGAAGCCGCACAACCACGACCCAAAATCCACTGAGCGCGTATGCGCCTACGCCAGTGGTAAATTCAATCAACTCAAGTCCACCATAGACGCGGAGATATACGCTGTCATGCATTCCCTGGAAGCCTTAAAAATCTACTACTTGGATAAAAAGGAGCTCACTATCAGGACAGACGGTCAAGCAATCATCAGCTTCTTCAACAAGTCTCCCAATCACAAGCCATCTAGAGTCCGGTGGATTGCTTTCACGGACTATATAACAGGGATCGGCATCCCAGTGCACTTCGAGCATATCGACGGCAAGGACAATCAGCTAGCTGATGCCTTATCCCGTTTACTATCTTCTCTAGTATGTGCAGGATGGCCGGACGAAAAAGACAGCGACGCACTAGGACTTACGGCACTAGCATTTCAGGAGGTTCAAGTAGCACCAACGGAACAGGCGCAGCAATAATTGACAAAGATGATACTCCACCTGCTGGAATAACTAAACAAAGTGACCAACTCAAACCTACAACAGCAACTGCAGCAATCATGGCATTGCAAGAACTTTGCGCTCTACACACAATCAAGATGCAGGAGTGCAGGAGACTGAGCACTCAGGACCAGTTCTGGGCAACATGGTTCCCTGCCATCGAACGCATCAACCAGCAGCTGCAGAACGCTACCTAATCAGTCCAAGATGCTATCTCCCGCACCAGCAACCTTCCTCTATCCATACACCTGCGGAAGCGCGGTGGGGGAAAAGGCCCTAGTACCTATAGCAAGTAGCCGCCACGACTAGCAAGCGGAGCGTGGTGGGAAGGCATGCAGAGAATAAAACACTGTCGCTACACTGTAGCTACTGTAGCCGTACAGACAGCTGTCACTGTAGCCGATAGACAGCTGTCATTGTAACTACTATAGTCGTACAGACAGCTGTCACTGTCGGACAGCTGTCACTGTAGTAGTCTGTACTCTAGTATAGGGTTACCGTGCATAGGACGGTGACCACTGTACGTAGGGGCAGTGCGCACTGTAGCAGAACACTGTACACTGTAGCAGGTACACTGTACACTATAGCACTGTAGCGCACTGTAGCAGAATGACGTAAGCGCTTATGTCATGAGCTCAGCCCGCCCTCTATATAAAGGGGGCGGTAGTCCCATTGTAAGGCATGTCCAAGGAGTTTGTAGAATGTCCAAATAAGCTTTGTAAGATTTCTTGTGAGGTCCAGAGCAATAAGAATCTGAGAGTTTTCCATATCTCTTTCTTATTTCTTGTTGTTCTCCACTCGAAATCCGCAAAAAGCACCGAGTTTCCGCGAGATAACCGCCGGGAGTCCCGGATAACCGAAGGAGAGAGACACACATGGTATCAGAGCTTGTCAAAGATATGGCAGCGTAAACACCTTAGAGGTCAAGGTGCTAAGAGTATGAGGTAAGGGATCCTTCTTGCCATTTCCTGTACTTTATTATCGTGTTAAGACTTGGGTTGAGTTCACCAATTACAAATTCTCCTCCTTTATGATATTATGCGGATTAGGCGGTGACTGATCTGAGAAAAAGAATAGGCCCTAACTTGGCAGTTGAGGCAGGAGTCCTGTTGTAAGCCCAAGGGCACGCCTGTGTGATCTCAGTATATTCTATTTCTAATCTGGAACTTATCTCTAGGATGGTTTTGGTAATTATGAATTAAGCCTATATGTCTGACGCATGGGAAAAATCTATTCAGGAATGGTATGAGCATTCCCGAACCTCTAATCTCGAATACCTTGACCTTGCTTTAACATCTAAAGTTACAACAAACCAGCTAGCACATAATCTTGCTGTAACCTATGACAAGACTTGCCTTTCATCAAAAGTTCACCTAAAGAACTTCAAACAAGTACTTGAACTGTGCCAGAACATCACACGAGAGGTCTCGGGACTAAGAGACTCTCTGACGAACTTGACAACTGTCATACTTGACAGTAGAACTTTCACACAACAAGACGCCACGGAACTTGCACTTGAAGCAACCAGGCTACTTCGGCAACCAGAGAAGGATAGTCTAGCACTATCCCTACACACTAGTGAAGACCTTGCTCAGGTAAAAAGCTTCTTTTTCAGTTAGAGCAAAGCCGCATCACTCAGAGGCCGCAGGAGGCCCAAGGAAGCCTAAGGGTTTTCAAAAACCCTTTCGACATACTCAAGGAGGAGCAGGAGAAGCTTGAAGGCGAATGACGTCAAGGCCGAACATCCAGTTGGCCTTGGAACACCCGTCAACATCGTCTCCACTCTTCGAAGACCAGATTCGAGGATACAGGAGAACTCATCGGCGCCTTCACACCGCCCAGCAAGCAACAAGAAGGGTGGGCCAGTTCCTCATGGGGCGGAGCACCCCACAGCATACCTTGGAGCAGCAACTTGATCGTCAGGTACAGCTGAAACTATCAATGCAGGAGAAAGCTGCAATCATCCCTGCGGAGGTTCTCTATCACTCCTGAAGGGATGATATACACCATAAGGTGTACACGCACAGATCGGAGGAGTCGATCTTGTGTGTCAACAACAATCAGGTGGACCTGTCCTTCATCCAAGAGGAGAGCTACCACCAGCTGTAGAGAAGTGGAATGCAGTATATACACCTCGGGGTACTGCAGCTCCGGATCCAGACATTACACCGACAGGAGGTCGGAACAATAGCACTGATTCTCTTTCGAGACGATCGGTGGGCAGGAGATAAGGCCATATTGGCCACAATGGAGGTCGATCTGGCTAAGGGCAGCCAGTTAGTTTATGTCATACCAGACATAATGCTAACCATTGGGGATTTTTATAGAAATCTCCAAGTCTCTATCCTGACCAAAGGATATGAACACTGGCAGAATGGAGAATCCAATCTGCTCATTACCAGGGGATTGGTCGGACGGCTGTCAAATACTCCAAACGTAGGCTTCGCCTACGAAATTCAAGGGGTCGTGGACTACTTGGCAAGCCACGGCGTACACGCCCTCCCAGGACGCAGATACTCAGCTAGAACACTACAAGGATGAACCTTGGTTGTGCGACCAACCCAAGTGCTCACCCCAACACAACCTGAAGAGGTGACCAGCAGGAGCCTCCTGGATGGGAGTATTTCCCTATGATTCGGAGGATACAAGCCAGAGGTAACACACAGGAGGTCGTGTTACCTCCAACGAGAAGAAGAAGTCCATAGCGACGAGGAGGAGCTCAAAGCCACTCATATACTCGCTGTCCTAATAGATGAAGCAGCACAAGATGAAGAGAGCGATGACGAAAGCTATTTCCATCGCCTTCTGAACCAGGACTTTCTAGAAGGAGACCTGGACTACCCGTCCCCAGCAACAAAGTGGGACGTATACCCAGATGACGAGGAAGTGTACGACAACCCCTTCCAGCATGAGGAAGGTAACACCTGCACTATTCCCATAATTAATATCATAGCTGCAGGATGTGAAGCTGAGCCGGAGATGGAATACCCGGTACTGAAAAAATTAACTGAGCAATTGTACGCAAGTACAATAACTTCGGCGGCATCTCCACACCGTCCATACATGCCGCCAGAAGATGCAGCAATGGGTCCTCCGGGCTACCCGCCAGCTACTAACACAGTCCCGTCAACGTCCCGGATGACACCCACATTTGAGCAACGAAGCCAAGGAAGGTTCCAGAGAGGCTTCAACAATGAAATGTGGACCCTGCCTTCTGCTCAGCAGAATAGCGGGGCTATGTTCGTGCTTCCCGAGCAGCTCGGCCTCTTTGATGAGGCATTTTCCAGATGGGAGGCTATTACAAGGAACCACATTGCGGGCATAGGATTCACGGACACAAGGGACAAAATCGAGTACATAGAGAACCTGCTAGGAGAGGCTGAAAGACTCGTCTGGGTGCAATGGCGCATGCAGTATGGGAATGAGTATCAAGCCACCATTGCTGTAGGAGAAGGAAGAGCTGGCACTCAAAATATCCTCTCCCAAATGAGAAGGGTATTTTCATTAGAAGATCCAACGCAAGGGTCAACTCTGGCCCAAAATGAAGCTTATCGGGATCTTGAACATCTTTCACGTGAAAATATAAAGGATATATTGCTTTACATGAATGACTATCTCAGGCTTGCAACAAAAATAGTAAGGCTATTCATCAGCACGGAACTATCCGAAAAATTCTGGATGAAGATGTCGGGAGAACTAGGCCGAAGAATGAAGACGGCCTTTGACCAACAGTACCCAGGAGCCAACATAGGCGTGATCCCGAGAATTCTCTTCGCCTACAAATTTCTCGAAGAAGAATGTAAGGATGTTGCATTCAAAAGGTCCCTCAAGGACCTTTCTTTCTGTGGTAAGATCCCGATCCCAAGTTATTACACCAAGGAGAAGAAGTACGGGGTCAGAAAGGCGAAGACATACAAAGGGAAGCCACACGACACTCATGTGCGGATAGAGAAGAGGAAGCACTTGGTACGCAACAAATAGTGTAAGTGCTACCTCTGCGGTAATGAAGGGCATTTTGCAAGAGAATGCCCAAATGATAGGAGAAACGTGAAGAGAGTTGCCATCTTTGAGCAGCTCAACGTTCTCGAAGATTATGAACTCATCTCCGTGAAGGAAGGGGAGGAACAAAGTGATGCAATCTTCAGCATCTCTGAAGGAGAGGACACTCAAAGCCTTCACTACTCTCTCAGCCCCCTTATACATGAGGAAGTCATCTATGCCCTTGGAGACATAGGAGAATGGGATACCTTAGGGGAACCCAGTGGCAGGTTTGACTACTATGTACGCTATTCCCCACCTCCATCTTTTTACTATGACTTTCTTGTAATAGCAAGCGGATGGGGTGATGATGAGGAGGAACCTGCTGAGTCTACCAGATCCCCAATACAGCCCCAGCAAGGAGAAGCTTCTTCTGCCTTGAACGAAGCCGAAGTAGGACATCACCCTCTGCCACAAGAAGAGGAGAGATGTTCGTATCACCAACACCAGACCATGGAAAGGACAAGAGCACACTGCCTCAATTGCAGACTTACAGCCTGCAACCTGTGCGGGCCACAATATGATAGGACGGAGGAACCAACTACACCATGTCCTTCCCCGAAGCTGCTGCAAGAACAGCAACACTACATAACATGGTGTGAAGAGGAGATCGAGAGATTGCAAAGGAAGGTAGCATATTACAAGCAACAGGCTCGGGAGCTCAACAAAAGCCGGCAGGAAAATACGTCACCACCATCTGAGAACAACTACATCTCCTCGGTTGCTTCGGTCGACCCCTTTTCTGCAAAGGAGACCTTCTTAGTAACTGACTTTCCCGAACCCTGCCAGCACCAACCTCGGCAACGACGACCACGCCAACAGCATCACCGCTCTCGCCGCCACTGCGCAACACTACCATCTATATCAGATGCTACAGACGACACCATAGCTACACCAGCAAACGCTATCCCCACAGACCCGGCTCCACGCAAAGTGATGCCAGCAAACCAGTGGAGGCGACATCTCCAGGCGACCTAGCCCAACAGCCCAGCAAGTCCAAAAGGAAAAGGCCCTAGTACCAGTAGCAAGTAGCCACCAAGACTAGCAAGCAGAGCGTGGTGGGAAGGTGTGAAGAGAATAAAACACTGTAGCTACACTGTAGCTACTGTAGCCGTACAGACAGCTGTCACTGTAGATGACAGACAGCGGTCACTGTAACTACTGTAGTCGTACAGACAGCCATCACTGTAGGATAGCTGTCACTGTAGTAGTCTGTACTCTAGTATAGGGTTACTGTGCATAGGACGGTGACCACTGTACGTAGGGGCGGTGCGCACTGTAGCAGAACACTGTACACTGTAGCACTGTAGCACTGTACATTATAGCAGAAAGACGTAAGCGCTTACGTCATGAGCTCAGCCCACCCTCTATATAAAGGGGGGCGGCAGTCCCATTGTAAGGCATGTCCAAATAAGCTTTGTAAGAGTTCTTGTGAGGTCCAGAGCAATAAGAATCTGAGAGTTTTCCATATCTCTTTCTTATTTCTTGTTGTTCTCCACTCGAAATATCCGCAAGGAGCGCTGAGCTTCCGCTAGCTAATCGCCGGGGCGACTTTATAACACCGGGTGGAATCACACCGGCTCTGATACCAATGTGTGATTCCACCCGGTGTTATAAAGTCGCCCCGGCGATTAGCTAGCGGAAGCTCAGCGCTCCTTGTGGATATTTCGAGTGGAGAACAACAAGAAATAAGTAAGAGATATGGAAAACTCTCAGATTCTTATTGCTCTGGATCTCACAAGAACTCTTACAAAGCTTATTTGGACATTCTACAAACTCCTTGGACATGACTTACAATGGGACTGCCGCCCCCTTTATATAGAGGGCGGGCTGAGCTCATGACGTAAGCGCTTACGCCATAGTGCTACAGTGCGCTACAGTGCTACAGTGTACAGTGTTCTACTACAGTGCGCACCGCCCTATGTACAATGTTCTACAGTGAACACCGCCCCTACGTACAGTGGTCACCGTCCTATGCACAGTAACCCTATACTAGAGTACAAAATACGACAGTGACAGCTGTCCTACAGTGACAGCTGTCCGTACGACTACAGTAGTTACAGTGACAGCTGTCTGTACGGCTACAGTAGCTACAGTGTAGCTACAGTGTTTTATTCTCTGCACACCTTCCCACCACGCTCCGCTTGCTTAGTCGTGGCGGTTACTTGCTACTAGTACTAGGGCCTTTTTCCCCACCGCGCTTCCGCAGGTGTATGGATAGAGGAAGGTTGCTGGTGCGGGAGATAGCATCTTGGACTGATTGGGTAGCGTTCTGCAGCTGCTGGTTGATGCGTTCGATGGCAGGGAACCATGTTGCCCAGAACTGGTCCTGAGTGCTCAGTCTCCTGCACTCCTGCATCTTGATTGTGTGTAGGGCGCAAAGTTCTTGCAACGCCGTGATTGCTGCAGTTGCTGTTGTAGGTTTGAGTTGGTCACTTTGTTTAGTGATTCCTGCAGGTGGAGTATCATCTTTGTCAATTGTTGCTGCGCCTGTTCTGTTGGTGCTGCTTGAACCTCCTGAAATGCTAGTGCCGTAAGTCCTAGTGCGTCGCTGTCTTTTTCGTCCGGCCATCCTGCACATATTAGAGAAGATAGTAAACGGGACAAGGCATCAGCTAGCTGATTGTCCTTGCCATCGATATGCTCGAAGTGCACTGGGATGCCGATCCCTGTTATATAGTCCGTGAAAGCAATCCACCGGACTCTAGATGGCTTGTGATTGGGAGAATTGTTGAAGAAGCTGATGATTGCTTGACAGTCTGTCCTGATAGTGAGCTCCTTCTTATCCAAGTAGTAGATTTTTAAGGCCTCCAGGGAATGCATGACAGCGTATATCTCCGCGTCTATGGTGGACTTGAGCGGATTGAATTTACCACTGGCGTAGGCGCATACGCGCTCAGTGGATTTTGGGTCATGCTTGTACGGCTTCCACTTGCATATGCCTCCCCATCCCTCCATGCATCCATCAGTCTCCAGGATGAGGTAGCTTTCTGTAGGGGGTACTTCGAGATCAGGCAATTGTTGTACCAGCTGTTTGATCTGCTCGACCAAGGCCCAGTCCTATTGGTTCATTCGTCTTTCTCCAGTTGGGCTGGTTTTGGCGTACAGTGGGCTGAGTAGCTTGCCTAGATTTGGGATATAGTTCCTGGCATAGTTTAGGATTCCAAGCCAGGAGCGAAGCCCCTTTAGAGTCATTAATGACTTATTTTGCACTTCGGTAATCCTTTTGATGATGTGTGGTTGCAGCTTAATCTTCTGATTACTGATAATTGCGCCAAGGAATTCTACCTAGGCCACTGCGATCTTCATCTTGGTAGGGCTTAGAACAAGCCCATGTTCTTCACAAATGCTCAACATAATGTTGAGATGCTTTGCATGCTCTTCCTCTGTCTGGGAGAAAACCAGGATGTCGTCGATGTAAACGGCGATGAAGTCTTCCGTCCCTTGAAAGCAGGAGTCCATTTTCCTTTGGAAAATGGAGGGAGCATTCTTTAATCCGAATGGCATGACTAGCCATTCGTATAGTCCCGTCGGGACCCAGAAGGCGGTCCACTCTATTGAATCCGGGTGCATGGCCACCTGATGAAAGCCACTTTTCAAATCAAATTTAGAATAGACTTTACTGTGGCTTACCCTCCTTAGGATTGTATTTATCCCCGGAAGGCTGTACTGGTCTTTATTTGTAAGGTCGTTGAGGTGTTTGTAGTTGAAGACCAGTCTCTCCTTGCCCTTCTCCTCCTTCCCGGTGTCTGGGTCAACTGTTGTGCCAGAGTTGACTATGAAGGCTGTTGTTCTATGTCGGCTTTTGCTCGGCCTGATGACCCCTATGCTGAGCAGGGCTTCTATATGCCACTTGAATGTGTCTTGTAACTGCGGCGTGACGTGCTTCAGTGGTCTGTCTTCTATGATAAAATCTGGATTTTTTATATCCAGATGGCAGATTACATTATTTTTTGCCCAATGCTTGAGCGGGTCTTCCCCAATGAATCCCGCCTCCTTGAGCCTTGTTATGATGGGCTGGAATTTACGCAGGAAGGATTCCCTGCTGATACCGACGTTGTAGTACACTAACTGCTGGATGTCAATGTACTCATCCTCCTCCAATTCCAGCTCCTCACTGCGGTGGCCACCGATGCTGTAGGGGAGGTGCTGATAACAGTTAAGTTTTTGTAAAAGGTAACAATATTACCTTCAATCCTGACCCCTCCTTGCATGGCCTTGATGAAGTTGCATCCAATGATCATCTGGATGCCATCACCTAACTCCATCTTGAAGCTATATGTGTAGGGGATTTTGAAGTTATTATCCCCAATATGCATTTTTCCTCCTTTCAGCTTCTTGTTAGCAGTTTGCTTTGAGTTTATTCCACTAAAGTGCACAATGAAGCTGTTCACTTCTAATGCCTCTGGTGGTACTGATGCTTCATCTATACAACACGTTGTGGCTCCAATGTCTAGTATCGCCCTTACCCGAATCCTGGGGATGTTAGGCAATTCTAATTCCACAAGCATGTTATAAAGCATGTTTTTTACCAGCTTCGGTCTTGATGCTGGTTGGGCTGACCCTACTGTTGTTGCCTTGTAGATAGTTTCTTGGAGCAAGACGCTCGTGTACTCTTCTTCTTCTTCGGCCTCCTTTCCTTTGCCACGCTCTTCATCTTTCTTGCCAAGTTCTTCATAATCTTCTCGTAAGTTCTTTTCCAGTTCTAGCTCCTGAGCCTTTTGTTTGTAGTATGCTACCTCCTTTTGCAGCCGCTCAATCTCCCCTTCACACCACGTAACGTAGTGTTGCTGCTCCTGTAGCAGCTTTTGGGAAGGAAATGGTTCAGGCGGGGCTGGTGTAACCGGGACCTCCGTCTTGAAATAGTACGGCCCACACAAATTGCAGGCTGTAACTTTGCAATTGGGGCAGTATATTCTTGCCCTCTCCATGGTCTGACGTCGGCAACACAAGCACGTCTCCTCTTGTGGTTGCACAAAACTGTTATGCTGCCAAGAGTGCATACAGTTTTCCTGGGAGGCAGGTAACGATACCTGAGGGTGATATCCACCTTCAATTTCGCCCAATACATAAGCGGCTTCTTCCTGCGGGAGCTGGCCTAGGGAACTGGTGCACTCAGCAGGTTCCTCCTCTTCGTTATCTGGGTATTCGTCCTATTTTATTGGGTAGTCCAGGTCTCCAGTTAAGAATTCTTGGTTCAGAAGTCGATGAAAATAACTTTCATCATCGCTCTCCTCCTCCTCATGTTGGTGGTAGCTCTCCTCCTGAGGAGCGAGTTGCTGCTCCAAGGTATGCTGTGGGGTGCTCCGCCCCATGAGGAACTGGCCCACCCTTCTTGTTGCTTGCTGGGCGGTGTGAAGGCGCCGATGAGTTCTCCTGTTTCCTCGAATCTGGTCTTCGAAGAGTGGAGATGATGTTGACGGTTGTTTCAAGGCCAACTGGATGTTCGGCCTTGACGTCATTCGCCTTCAAGCTTCTCCTGCTCCTCCTTGAGTATGTCGAAAGGGTTTTTGAAAACCCTTAGGCTTCCTTGGGCCTCCTGCGGCCTCTGGGTGATGCAGCTTTGCCCTAACTGAAAAAGAAGCCTTTTTACCTGAGCAAGGTCTTCACTGGTGTGTAGGGATAGTGCTAGACTATCCTTCTCTGGTTGCCGAAGTAGCCTGGTTGCTTCAAGTGCAAGTTCCCTGGCGTCTTGTTGTGTGAAAGTTCTACTGTCAAGTATGACAGTTGTCAAGTTCGTCAGAGAGTCTTTTAGTCCCGAGACCTCTCGTGTGATGTTCTGGCACAGTTCAAGTACTTGTTTGAAGTTCTTTAGGTGAACTTTTGATGAAAGGCAAGTCTTGTCGTAGATTACAGCAAGATTATGTGCTAGCTGGTTTGTTGTAACTTTAGATGTTAAAGCAAGGTCAAGGTATTCGAGATTAGAGGTTCGGGAATGCTCATACCATTCTTGAATAGATTTTTCCCATGCGTCAGACATATAGGCTTAATTCATAATTACCAAAACCATCCTAGAAATAAGTTCCAGATTAGAAATAGACTATACTGAGATCACACAGGCGTGCCCTTGGGCTTACAACAGGCCTCCTGCCTCAACTGCCAAGTTAGGGCCTGTTCTTTTTCTCAGATCAGTCACCGCCTAATCCGCATAATACCATAAAGGATGAGAATTCGTAATTGATGAACTCAACCCAAGTCTTAACACGGTAATACAGGACAGAAAATGGCAAGAACGAACCCTTACCTCATACTCTTAGCACCTTGACCTCGAAGGTGTTTACGCTGTCATATCTTTGACAAGCTCTGATACCATGTGTGTTTCCGCCAGTCTATCCGGGACTCCCGGCGGTTATCTCGCGGAAGCTCTGCGCTTTTCGTGAATTTCGAGTGGAGAACAACAAAAAATAAGAAAGAGATATGGAAAACTCTCA
>RXID01016961.1:0-17618 GCA_005019695.1 Trichopus zeylanicus subsp. travancoricus
AAACTACTATTGCTGCTACTGATGCTACTACTACCTCTACTACTACTACTACTACTACTACTTCTTCTTCTTCTTCTTCTTCTACCATTAGTACTGCTACTACTATTAATACAACACCAACTACTATAGCAACTACTACTGCTAGTACTCTACTTCTCCAAATACCACTACTACAAATACCACAACTAGTGTTGCTGCTGCTGTCAATACTGCTAGTACTACTCCTACTACCACTACCGCTACCGCTGCTGCTACAGCTGCTAATACTACTTCTACAATAGCTGCTATGCCTACTACTAGTACTGTAACTACTATTATTACAGCTACTATTGTGACTACTACTGCACGTACTACTACTAAAGGTACTACTACCACTACAACTACTATTACTACTGCTGCTACTACTACTACTACTACTATAAGTACTACTACTACTAGTACTACTATAACTACTACTACTACTGCTGCTGCTATAGCTACGACTATGACTACTACTACTACTACTACTACTACCATAGCTACTAGTACTACTACCGCTACTACCACTACTACTACTACAACAACAACTACTATTACTACTGCTACTACTACTACTGCTATTACAACAACTACAACAACAACAACTACTACTACTACTACTGCTACTGCTATTGCTACTACTACTACTGCTACTACTGTTACAACTTCTACTACTACTACTAGTACTGCTACTACTACTACAATTAATTCTCCTTTTGTTACTACTATTGCTACTTCTATTGCTACTACAACTACTCTTGTTGCCGCTACTACTACAACTACTATCACAACTGCTAAAATTACCACTACTACTTCTACTGCTGTAGCTACTACTACTACTGCTATAATCCCTACTACTACTGCTGCTAATATTGCTGCTACTGCGGCTATTGCTACTACCACTACTCCTCCAACTACTACTACTTATATTACTACTACTACTACAACAACAACAACAAAAACTACTACTACTACTACTACTACTGTTACTACTACTACTCCTGCTACTATTGCCCCAAAGACTACTACTATATATTACTACTATAACTACTACTACTACTACTACTACTACTACTACTACTACTACTACTACTACTACCACTATTACTACCACTACTACTACTACTACTAGTTCTTCTGCAACTACTACTTCTGCTGCTACTACTACTACTACTACTACTACTACTACTACTACAATAACAACATCTACTACTACAACTATTGTTGCTATCGCTGCTGCTATAGCGACTACTCTTACATCTTCTCCCACTACTACAACTATTGCTACTAGTGTTACAGCTGCTGCTACTACTACTTCAAGTACAACTACCACTGCTGCTACTACTACTACTGCTACTACTACTACTACTGCTACAACTGCTACAACTACTTGTACTACTGCTACTACTTCTGCAAATATTATTGCTGCTACTACTACTACTATTGCTGCTAGTACTAGTACTACTATTACTAATACTGCTATAGCTCCTACTGCTGCTGCTACTACTACCACTAATCTTGCTATTACTATTACTGCTACTGCTATATCTGCTGTTGCTACTACTGCTACTACCGCTTCTGTAATTGCTACTACTACCACAACTGCAACAAATGCTACTAATGCTCTTACCACTACTACTCCTGCTACTACCCCTACTACTACTTCTACCACAACTACTACTACTGCTGCTGCTGCTGCTACTATTGTTGTTGCTGTTACTACTACCACTACTGCTGCAGTTGCGGCTACTCATACTTCTGCAATTGCAACTACTGTTGCTGCTGCTGCTACACCTACTACTACAACTACTTTTACCACGACTACTACTACAACAAAAACAACTAATACTACTACTCCTCCACCTATTACTACTACTACTACTACTACTACTACTACTACTATTATTGCTATGACTAATATTACTGCAACTACTACTCCAACTCCTACTCCTACAACTACTCCTACTATTACTTCTACTACTACTACTACAACTACTACAACTACTGCAACTACGGGTACTACTACTACTCCCGCTACCATTACTATAGCTCCTACTACTACTACAACTAGTACTCCTACTCCTACTTCTACTTCTTGTGCTCTACTATAGCTACTACTACTACTACAACTACTGCAACAACTACAGCTATAAGGACCACAAATACTTTTGCTTCTATGACTATTGTTGCTGCTACTACTACAAATACCACTACCACTACTGCTACTGCTACTGCTAGTACCACTTCTACAGCTGCAGCTATAACTTCTACTACTACTGCTACTACCGCTGCTACAACTACTACTACTATTATTTCTACTACCAGTACTACTACAACTATAACTACTACAATGCCTACTGCTTTGACTATTACTAACACTACTTCTACTGCTCTTACTGCTATGACAACTACTACTACTACAATTACTACTACTACTACTACTACTACTACTACTACTACTACTACCACTACTACTACTGCTACTACTCTTGCTACTACTACTATTAGTACTACAACTACTATTACTACTAATATTACTACTACTACAACAACTATTTTTACAACTACTATTGCAACTATTACTAATACTAGTACTACTACTACTATAATTAAGTCTCCATTTGTTACTACTACTGCTACTTCTACTATGACAACTACCGCCACTATGACTACTATTATTATTGCCGCAAGTTCTACAGCCACTACTACTACACTTGCTACTTCTACTACTACTGAAACTACCCCAACTACTAAAATAACAACTACTACCACTACAGCAACTACCCCAACTACGAAAATAACAACTACTACTCCTGTTATTGCTACTACTACTAATACTACTATTATTATTACTATTACTACTACTGTCAATACTACTACTACTACTACTACTACCCTTGCTGCTACCGATTCTATTGCTACTACTACTACTTTTGCTGCTGCTGCTGCTACTACTACTGCTGCTGCTGCTGCTGCTACTACTACTACTACAAGTAGTACTACTACTGCCGCTGCTACTACAACTACTACTACTACTATACTTGCTACTACTATGACAATGACTGCTACTACTACTCCTCCTACTAGTACTACTACTACTACTACTACTACTACTACTACTACTACTACTACTACTACTACTACTACTACTACTACTACTTCTCCTACTTCTTCTTCTTCTTCTTCTTCTACTACTACTACTTCTACTGCCACTACTTCTACTGCCACTACTACTACTACTACTACTACTACTACTACTGCTAGTAGTAGTAGTTGTTGTTGTCATTTTTGTAGTGGTAGTAGTAGTAGTAGTAATTGTTGTAGTAGTTGCAATAGTAGTAGCAGTAGTAGTTGCAATAGTAGTACCAGTAATAGTAGTAGCAATAGCAGTAGTAATAGTAGTATGAGCAGAAGTGGCAGTAGTAGGAGTGGTTGTAGCAATAGTATAAGTAGTAGAAGTAGTAGTAGTAGGAGAAGTTATTGTAGTTTTAGTAGTAGTAACAACAACAATAATAGTAGTAGCAATAGTTGTAATAGTAGTAGTAGCAGTTTTAGCATTCATACTACAAGCCATTGTGGTAGTTGTAGTAGCAGTAGTATTACCAGTAGTATTGGGAGTAGCAGTAGTTGTAGGAGGAGTAGTAGTAATAGTAGTAGTAGGAGTAGTAGCAGTAGCAGTAGTAGTGATAGTAGCAACAGTAGTAGCTGTAGTAGTAGCAGAAGTAGCGATTGTAGTAGCAGTAGTAGCTATGGGAGGAATAGTAGTAGTAGTAGCAGTAGCGGTAGTAGCTGTAGTAGCAGCAATAATAGTAATAGTAATAGCAGTAGCAGAAGTACTAGTAGCAGCAGTAGTAGTAATAGTAGTAGTAGCTGTAGCAAAGGTCATAGTAGTAGTAGTAGTAGTGGTAATAGTGCTAGTAGTAGTAGTCATTGCAAATGTAGTAGCATTAGTGCAAGTAGTAGTAGAAGCAGATGATGTAGCAGTAGTAGCAGCAGTCATAGTAGTAGCAGTACTAGTAATAGTAGTAGTAGTAGTAGCAACAGCAGCAGCAATAGCAGCATTAATAGTAGTAGGTGGAGCAACAGCAGCAGTAGTAGCAACATTAGTAGTTGCAAAAGTAGTGGTAGCAGTAGTCACAGCTGTTGTGGTGACAGCAGCAACGGTAGTAGTTATTGTCGTTGTAGAAGTAGTAGCAGCAACAACAGTAGTAGTTGTAGTAGTATTAGCAGTAGCTGTCGTATTAGTTGTGGTAGTAGAAGTAGTAGTACTAGTAGCTACGGTGGTAGTAGTTATGTGAGTAGCAATAGCAGCTATAGTACAAGAACTAGTAGCAATAGCAGTAGTAGTATTAGTTGTAGTAGTTGTAAAAGTAGTAGTCGTAGTAGTAGCCATAGTAGTACGGTAGCAGCAGTAGTAGTAGTTGTTGTTGTGGTAGTAGTAGTAGTAGTAGTAGTAGTAGCAGTAGTAGTGGTACTACTACTCCAACTCAAACTGCTACTCCTACTAGTAGTAGTAGTAGTAGTAGTAGTAGCAGCAACAACAACAACAGCAGCAGCAGCAGCAGCAGCAGCAGTAGTAGTAGTAGTAGTGGCAGTAATAGTGGTAGCTGTACCAGCATCAATAGAAGCAGTAGTAATAGTAGCAGTAGTAGTTTTTCTGACAGAAGTAGTAGTAGTAGTAATAGCATTAGTAGTAGCAACAGTAGCAAAAGTAGTAGTAGTAGTAGTAGTCGTGGTGGTGGTGGTGGTATTAGTAATAGTAATAGTACTAGTTGTTGTAGTCATAAATGTAGTAGTAGCAACATTAGTAGTAGTGGCAGTTGCTATAGCCAAAGTAGTAGTAGTAGTAGTAAAAGTGGTAGTAGAAGTAGTAGTAGTAGTAGTTGTAGTAGTAGTAGAAATAGTAGTAGTTGTAGTAGTTGTAGTAGAAGTAGTTGTTATAGTAGTAGTAGCAATAGTAGTAGTAGTAGTAGTAGCAGCAGTAGCTATAGTTGTAATAGTAGAAGTTATTTTACTTGTAGTAGTAGTAGTAGTTGTTGTTGTAATAGTAGTATTAGTGGTAGTCATAGTAGTAGTACTTGCAGGAGTAGTTGTAGGATTAGTAGTAGTAGTAGTAGTAGTAGTAAGAGTAGCAGTAGCCGCAACAGCAATAGTAGTATTAGTAGTTGTGGTAGTAGCAATAGTAGTAGTAGTGGCAGTAGCGGTAGTAGTAGCAGTAGTAGTAGTAGGAGTAGCTCTAGTAGAAGTAGTATTTGTAGCGATAGTTATTGAAGTAGTAGTAATAGTAGTAGTGGTAGTAGTAGTAGTCATAGTTGTAGTAGTAGAAGTAGTACTAGTAGTAGTAGGAGGAGGAGGAGGAATAGGCATAGGAGTAGGAGTATTAGTAGGAGTAGCTGTAGTAGTAGTTGTAGCGACACTAGTAGTAGTAGTTGTACTATTAATAGTATTAGCAGAAATAGTAGGAATATTAGTAGGTGTAGGAGTAATAGTAGTATTTATAGTAGGAGGAATAACGGTAGTATTAGTGGCAATAGTAGGAGGAGGATGAGTTGTAGTCGTATTAGCAGTAGCAGTAGTAGCAGTAGTAGTAGTAGTCAAAGTAGTAGTAGGTGTAGCACGAGTAGTTGTATTAAAAGTAGTGGTAATAGTGGAAGTAGTGGTAGTAGTAGTAGTAGTAGAAGCAGTCGTAGTTGCTGTGGGAGTAGTAGTAGTTGTTGTAGGAGGAGTGGTAGTAGTAGGAGTAGGAGTAGTAGAAGTAGTAGTTGCAGTAGTAATATTAGTCGTAGAAGTAGTCATAGTTGCAATAGTAGTAGTAGTAGTAGTAGTTGTATGAGTACGAGTAGTAGTGGAAGTAGTAGCTGTAGTAGTAGTAGTAGCTAAAATTGTAGCAGTAGCAGTAGTAGTAGTAGTAGTATTAGCAGGGGTAGTAGTAGAAGCAGCAGTAGTAGTAGTAGTAGTATTAGTTGTAGGAATTATCATAGTTGTAGGAGTAGAAGTAGTACTAGTAGTAGTTGTTGTTGTTGTTGTAGTAGTCGAGGTGTTAGTAGTTGTAGTAGTAGTTATAGTAGTAGAAGTTGCAGTAGCCGTATTAGTAGTAGTGGCAATAGCGTAGTCATAGTAGGTGTAATAGTAGTAGTGGTTGTTGTAGCAGTAGTAGTAAAAGCAGCATTTGTAGTGGTAGTAGTAGGAGTAACAATAGTAGCATTTGGAAAAGTAGTAGTAGTTGTTATTGTAGTAGTTGGAGCAATAGTCATATTGGCTATTGCGATAGTTGTAATAGTACTAGTAGTTGTAGTAATAGTAGTACTAGTGACTGTAATAGTAGTAGTAGAAGAAGAAGTAGTAGTAGTAGTAGTACTAGTGACAGTAATAGTAGTAGCAACAGTAGTTGCAACAATTGCAGTAGTAGCAGTAATAGCAGGTTTTGTAGTTGTAGTAGTAGTAGCAGTAGTAGAATAGCGGTAGCATTAGGAGTTATAGTTGGAGTAGTATTTGCGATTGTAGTAGTAGTTATATTGGTTTTGGTTGGAGTAGTAGGAGTAGTAGCGGCAATAGTAGTAGCAATAGCAGTAGCAGCAGCAGCAGCAGCAGCAGTAGTAATACCAACAGTAGTAGTCGTAATTGTGATAACAGTAGTAGTAGTAGGAGTGTTCAGACTTGTTGTAGTCATATGAGTAGTAGTAGTAGCAAGAAAAGTATTTGCAGCAATAGTAAAAGTAGTAGATGTAGTAGTAGGAGTAGTAGGACAAGTAGTAGTAGTAGGAGCAGTAGTAGTAGGAGTAGTAGGACTAGTAGTTGTATTAGTAGTAAGAGTGTTAGGACTTATTGTTGTTGTATGAGTAGTAACTGTAGCAAGAATAGTACTAGTAGCAATAGTAATTGTAGTAGCAGTAGTAGTAGGAGTAGTATGACTAGTAGTTATAGTAGAAGCCGCAGAAGTAGTGTCAGCAATAGCTGCAACAGATGTAGTAGCAGTAACTGTAAGAGTCATAGTTGTAGTAGTAGCACTAGTACTACTAGTAGTAGTAGTAGAAGTAGTAACTGAATAGTAGTATTAGAAGTAATGGTAGTAGTTGTTGTAGTATTAATAGTAATAGTCGTAACAGTAGAAGTACTAGTAGCAGAAGTAGCAGCAGCAGCAGCAGCAGTAGTAGTAGTAGTAGTAGTAGTAGTAGTAGTAGTAGTAGCAATAGTAGTTAGAGTAGGAGGAGTAGTAGTAGTAATAGGAGTGGTAGTAGTTGTAGTAGTAGTAGTAGTAATAGTAGTAGTAGTAGTAGTAGTTCGAGTAGTAGTTGTTGGTAGGGGTAGTAGTAGTAGTAGTAGTAGTAGTAGTAGCAATAGGAGTTCGAGTAGGAGTAGTAGTAGCAATAGTAGTGGGAGTAGTTGTAGTAGTAGTGGGTGTAAGAGCAGGAATTGTTGTAGTAGTGGAAGTAGTTATTGTAGCAGTAATAGAATAAGTAGTAGTTGTAGCTGTTGTACAACTAGTAGAATTAGTAAAAGTAGTAGTAGTAGTAGTTGTTGTAGCGGTAGTAATTGGAGCTGTAGTAGTAGTAGCAGTAGCAATAGTTGTATGGCTAGTGGTAGTAGTAGCAGTTGCAGAAGTAGTAGTAATAGCAGTAGTAGGTGTAGTAGTAGTAGTAGTAATAGAAGCAGCAGCAGCAGCAGCAGTAGTAGTAGTAGTAGTAGCAGCAGCAGAAGTAGTAGTCGTAGTAGTAGAAGAGGTAATGGTTGTAGTAGTAGTCGTAGTAGTAAATACTAGTAGTAGTAGTAGTAGTAATAGTAGTAGCAACAGTGGTTGTTGTAGAAGTAGTAGTTAGTGTATCAGTTGTTGTTGTAGTAGTAATAGCAATAGGAGTAGCAACCATAGCGGCAATAGTATTAGGGGTGGTTGTAGTTGTAGTAGTAGCAGTAGTAGTAGTAGCAATAGTTTTAGTAGTAGTACAAGTGGTAGTAATAGTAGCAGTAGTAGCGATAATAGTATTAGTGATAGTAGTAGTAGGAGTTGTTGTAGTAGTACTATCAGCAATAGTAGCAGTTGTAGTAGTAGCTATAGCAGCAGCAGTAGTAGTAGCATTAGTAGCAATAATAGTTGTAATAGTTGCAGTAGTAGTAGTAGTTATTGTTATTATTGTCATTGTGGTAGTAGTAGTTATTGTACTAATGGCAGTAGTAATAGTAGCAGTGGTAGCTATAGTAGTAGTAGTAGTAGCAGCCGTAGGTGCAGCAGTAGTAGTAGCCGTAGCAGCAGCTGTAGTAGTAGTAATAACAGTAGCAGAAGTAGTTGTAGTAGTAGTAGTCATTGTAGTTGTGGTATTGCTAGTTGTTGCAGCAGATGCGGTAGTCACAGTAGTTGTAGTAGTAGGAGTAGTAGTGGCAGCAATGGTAGCAATAGTAGTAGTCATTTTAGTTGTAGTAATAGTAGAACCTGTAGTAGTCGTATTAGTATTAGTAATAGTAATTATATTAGTAGTAGTAGTAGTAGGAGCAGTAGTTTGGGCAATACTAGTAGTAGCAGTTGTAGTAGCAATAGTTGTCATAGTACGAGATGTGGAGTAGTTGCAGCCACAGTAGTAGTAGCAGCAGTAGTAGTGGTAGTAGTAGGAGTAGCAGAAGTAGTTGTAGTAGTTGTTGTTATAGTAGTTGTTGTAGTAGTAGCAGTAGTAGTAGTGGTGGTAGTAGTCGTAGCGGTAGTAGGAAAAGCAGTAGTAGTAGCAGTCGCAGCAATAGTTGTAGTAGTAGTTGTAGTAGTAGTTATTGTAGTAGCAGTAGAAGCGGTAGTTGCAATAATAGTAGCAGTAGCAGCAACAGTTGCAATAGTAGTAGCATTAGTAGTAGTAGTAGTAGAATTAGTCATACTAGTAGTAGTAGTAGGAGAACTTGTTGTAGTTGTAGTAATAGTAATAGGAGTAGTAGTAGTAGTAGCAGAATGCATAGTAGTAGTAGTATTAGTAGTCATGGTAGTAATAGTAGTTGTAGTAGCAGATGTAGTAACAGTAGTTGTTATAGTGTTTGCGGTAGTAGTAGTAAAAGTACTAGTAGCGAAAGAAGTATTAGTAGTAGTAGTAATAGTAGTAAGAGTAGTAGTAGTAGCAATAGTCGTAATAGTACTAGTAGCAGCCATAGTAGTAGCAGCAGAAGTAGAAGTAGGAGAGGTAGTAGGAGTAGCAATTATAGTAGTAGTTATACCAGGAGTTGTAAAAGTAGCAATAGTAGCAGAAGTTGTAACAGTAGTAGTTGTAGTAGTAGCAACAGCGGCAACAGTAGTTGTAGTAGTAGTAGTAGTAGTAATGGTAGTAGTATTTGTAGCCGCAATAGTAGTAGTTATTGTAGTAGTAGTAGTAACTATAGTAGTTATTATAATAATAATAGTAGTAGTAGTCGTAGTAGTAAAACTACTAATAGTAGCAAAAGTAGTACCTATAGTTCTAGTAGTGGTAGAAGTAGAAGCAGTAGTGGTAATAGTGACAGAAGTAGTCTTGTCATTAGTAGTAGTAGTAGGTGAAGTAGTAGTAGCTATTTTTGTAGCAACAACGATAGCAATAGTAGCGACAGCAGCAATAATTGTAGTAGTAGTTGTAGTTGTGGTAGTAGCGGCATTAGCAGTAGTAGACGTAATAGTAGTATTATTAGTAGTAGTGGTAGTGGCAGTAGGAGTAGTATTAGTAGAACTAACAAAAGTAGTAGTAGTAGTAGTAGTCGGACAAGTACTAGAAGTACAAGTATCAGTATCCTCGATAGTAGTACTAGTCATAGTAGTAGTTGCTGTTGTAATAGCAGCAGCAGTAGTAGTAGTAGAAGCAGTGGCAGGAGTAGCAACAGCAGCAGGAGCAGTAGTAGCAGAAGCAATAGCAGCAGTAGCAGTCGTAGCAGTAGTAATCATGGTAGTGGTAGTAACAACAACAACTGCAACGGCAACAGAAGCAGTAGTGGTAGTAGTATTAGTATTTGCTGCAGTAGTAGTTATAGTACTAGTAGTATTATTATTATTATTAGTAGCTGTAGAAGTACCTGTAGTAGCAGTGGTTGCAATGGTAATAGCAGTAGTAGCTACAGTTGTAATAGTCATAAAAGTAACAGAAGTAGCAGTAGTAATATTAGTAGTCGTAGTAGTAGCAGTAGTAGTAGTAGTAGTAGTAGTAGTGGCAGTTGTGGTAGTAGTAACAGTAGTAGTAGTGGTTGTAGCAGCAGTGGTAGAATAGTAGTAGTAGTAGTAGTAGTAGTAGTAACAACAGTTGTTACTATCGCGGTAGTAGGAGTTGTTGTTGTTGTTGTCTTAGTAGTAACAGTTGTAGTAGCTGTTGTTGTAGTAGCAGTAGGAGTAGTAGAATTAGGAGTGGTAGTTATAGTAGTAGTAGTGATAGTTGTAGTAGTAGTAGTAGCAATAGTAGTGGTCATAGCGATATTAGTAGTAGTAGTTGTTGTAGTAGTAGTACAAGTAGCACTAGTAGGAGTATTAGTATAGGCACTAGAAGTAGTAGTAGTATAGGTTCTAGTAGTAGCTATAGCGCTAGATGTAGTAGCAGCAGCAGTTGTAGTAGTAGTAGTAGTAGCTATAGTTGTAGCAGTAGCAAGAGGAGTACTAGTAGTAGTGGTAGCGGTGTTGGTAACAACAGCAGCAGCTGCAGTAGCAACAGCAGTAGTAGTAATAGCAGAAGTAGTAATATTAGAAGTAGTAGTAATAGTAGTAGTAATATTAGTAGTAGTTGTAGTGGTGTTGGTAATAGCAGCAGTAGAAGTAGTAGTAGGCATAGTAGCAGTAGTAGAAGTAGCAGTAGTGTTAGTTGTTATGGTAGGTGTAGTAGTAGTAGTAGTAGTAGTATTAGTATTAATTATAAAAATAGATGGAGCAGTGGTAGTAGTAGCAGTAGAAGTTGTAGTCGTACTAGTAGTCGTAGTAGTAGTCATAGTAGTAGTACAAGTTGTAGTAGTAGTTGTATTAGTAGCAGTATTTCTAGCAATTGTAGTAGTTAGCAATAGGAGTAGTAGTAGAAGTAGAAGAAGTAGCAGTAGTAGTAGCAGTTGTAGTACTAGGAAAAGTAGTGCTAGTAGTAGTAATAGTAGTAGTATTAGGAGTAGTAGGTGTAGTCACAAGAGTAGCAGCAGTGGAAGTAGCAATAGTAAAAGTAGTAGTAGTAGTGGTAGTTATTATTGTAGTTGTTTTTGTAGTAGTATTAGTAGTAGTAGCAGCAACAGTAGTAGTAGTTGTTGTTGTAATTATCGTTGTAGTAGCAGTAGAAGTCGCAGTAGTTAGGAATTGTAGTCGCAGTAGTAGTATTAGGTGATGTGGTCGTACGAGTAGTAGTAGTAATAGTAGTAGTACTTGGAGTAGTAGTAGTAGTTGCAGGTCATTGTAGTAGTTGTACTGCTTGTAGTAGTTGGAGTATTCGGACTAGTGGTAGTAGTAATAGTAGTAGTGGTAGTAGTAGTAGTATCTGCGGTAGTAGTAGTGGAAGTAGTAGTAGTAGTAGAAGTAATAGGCATAGTAATAGTAGTAGTAGTAGTAGTAAGAATAGTACAATTAGTAGTAGTAGTAGTACTAGTTGTAGTACTAGCAAGTGTAGTATCTAGAGTGGTAGTAATAGTAAAAGTATAAGGAGAAGTAGTAGTAGGAGTTGTAGAAGTAGTAATAGTAGTGCTAGTAGTAGTAGTAGTAGTAGTCCTAGTTGTTGTAGTAGTAGTAGCAATAGCACTAGCCGCGGTAACAGCAGAAGTAGTTGCTGTAGCAGGATTAGTAGTATCAACAGTAGCTATAGTAGTATTAGTAGTAGTAGTAGTAGAGTTGGAGTAGCAATAGTAGTAGTAGCATAAGTTCTAGTTATAGAAGTAGCAGTAGTTGTTGTAGTAGCGGTAATAGAAGTAGTAGAAGTAGTAGGAGTTGTAATAGTAGTAATAGTTGTTGTTGTAGTAGTAGTACTTGTAGAAGTACTAGCAACAATATTAGAAGGAGTAGGAATTGTAGTAGTAGTAGTAGAAGTAGTAGTAGTAGGATTAGTAGGTGTAGTAGAAGCAGCATCTGTAGTTGTACTAGTAATACTAAAAGTAGTTGGAATAGTAGTAGTAGCAGTCGTAGTACTAGTTCTTGTAGCAGTAGTGGTAGTTTTACTAGTAGTAGTAGTAGTAGTAGTACAAGTAGTAGTAGTAATAGGAGTAGTTGCAGCAGCAGTAGTAACAGTTGTTGTCATTAGCAGTCAAAGCCGTGGTAGAAGTCGTAGAAGTAGTAGTAGTAGTAATAGTAGTAGTGGTTGTAGTAGTTGTGGTAGTCATAGTACTAGTAGGAGCCGGAGCAGTGATAGTACTAGCAGCAGTAGTAGTAGTAGTATTAATAGTAGTAGTATCTGGAGTTGTAGTCGTAGTAGTAGTTGTTGTCGTAGTAATAGTAGTAGTATTAGGATTAGTAGTAGTAGTAGTTGTTGTTAGGATTAGTAGTAGTAGTAGTTGTTGTTGAAGTTGTAGCAGTGGTAGTAGTATTAGTAGTAGTAGTAGTAGTAGTAGTAGTAGTAGTAATAGTAGTAGTAGTAGTAGTAGTAGTACTAATAGTAGTAGCAGTGATAGTAGTAGTAGTAGTTATAGCATGAATAGTGCTGGTAGTAATATTAATAGTAGTAGTAGCAGTAGCAGTAGCAGTAGTTGTAATAGTAGTAGCAGTAGGAGTAGTAGAATTAGTAGTGGTAGTTATAGTAGTAGTAGTTATAGTAGTAGTTGCAGTAGTAGTAGTAATAGCGGTTGTAGTAGTAGTAGTAGTGGTAGTTGTGGTAGTAATAGTAATAATAGTTGTTGTTGTTGTTGTTGTTGTTGTTGTTGTAGTGGTTGTATTGGTAGGAATAGTAGCATAGGTTGTACAAGTAGTAGTAGTAGCAGTTGTAGTAGTAGTAGTAGCTGTCGCGCTAGAAGTAGAAGCAACAGTAGTTATAGTAGTAACAGCAGCTGTTGTAGGAGTACTAGTAGTAGTTGTAGTAGTAGAAGTAGTAGTCGTTGTATGATCAGCAGTAGCCACAACAATAGTAGTAGTCATAGTTGTATTAGTAGTAGTAGCAGTAGTAGGTGTAGCAGTAGTAGTTGTACCAGAAATTGTAGTAGTTGTAGCAGCGGTCGTAGTAGTGGTGTTGGTTATAGCAGTAGTAGAAGTAGTAGTATTAGAAGCAACATGATAGTAGTAGTTGTATTAGTAGAAGTGGTATTAGTATTAGTGGTAGTAGTACTGGTAGGTGCAGTAGTAGTAGTAGTAGTACTAATAGTAAAAGTTGTTGGAGTAGGAGCAGTAGTAGCAGTAAGAGTAGTAATAGGAGTAGGAGTAGTAATAGGAGAAGGAATAGTAGCAGAAGTGGTAGTAGTAGGAGTAGTAATATGAGTAGGAGTAGTGATAGAAGTAGTGGTAGTAGTGGAAGTAGTAGTAGCGGTAGTATAGGTTGTAGTATTAGTAGTATTAGCTGCAGTAGTAGTAGTAATAGTAATTATAGCAGTATTAGTAGTAGTGGTAGTAATAGTTGTAGTAGTTGAAGCATGAGTAGTAGTTGTAGTAATAGCAGCAACAACAACTTTAGTAGGAGTAGTAGTAATAGTAGTAGTAGCGGTAGTAGTTGTAGAAGTAGTAGTAGTAGCGGTAGTAGTTGTAGAAGTAGTAGTAGTAGCAAAAGTAGTAGTGGACACATTAGAAGTAGAAGTTGTTGAAATAGTAGCAGTAACAATAGTAGTAGTAGTAGTAGTATTAGTACTAGTTGCAAAAGTAGTAGTAGCAGTGCCAATAAGAGAAGTAGTAGCTGTAGAAGTAGTAGTAGTAGTAGTAGCAGCAATAGTAGTGATAATAGTAGTAGTAGTAGTAGTAGTAGTAGTAGTAGTTGCAATAGGAGTACTAGTAGCAGTAGTAGGAGCACTAGTAGCAGCAGTAGCTGTACTGGCAGAAGTAGTAGTAATATTAGTAGTGGTAGTAGTGGTAGTAGTAGTTTTAGTCAGAGTAGCAGTTGTAGTAGTAGCCACATAGTAATAGTAGTAGTAGTCGTTGTTGTTGTTTTAGTACTAGTTGTAGAAACAGTAGTCATATTAGCAGTAGCTATAGTAGTTGTAGTAGTTCTTGTGGTAGCTATAGCTGCGGTAGTAGCAGTAGTAGTAAGAGCAGTAACAGTAGTAGGACTAGTAGTAGTAGTACTAGTTGTAGTAATAATAGAAGTAATAGTGGTAATAGTAGTAATAGTAGTAGTTGTTGGAGTAGTAGTTGAAGCGCTACAAGTAGTAACAAACCAAGTAGTAGTAATAGTAGTAGTAGTAGTAGCAGTAGCAGTAGCAGTGGTAGTTGTAGCAGTAGTAGTAGTAGTGGGAGAAGTAGTAGTAGTGGGAGTAGTAGTAATTATAGGAGTAGCAATTGGAGTAGTAGTAGTAGTAGTAGTAGTAGGAGTTGGAGTCATAGTAGTAGAAGGTGTAGTAGTAGTAGAAGTTGGAGTCATAGTAGTAGAAGGTGTAGTAGTGGTAGTAGTCGCAATATCAGCAATATTAGTATTTGTAGCAATTGTAGTATTTACGAGTAGTAGTTGTAGAAGTAGAAGAAGTAGTAGTAGTAGCAGTTATAGCATTAGGAAAAGTAGTACTAGTAGTAATATTAGTAGTAGTATTCGGAGAACTAGGTGTAGTCGTTGTTGTAGTAGTAGTGGAAGTAGCAATAGTAAAAGTAGAAGGAGTAATAGTTGTAGTTATTGTTCTTGCTATAGTTATTATCGAAGTAGTAGTTGGTGTAGCAGTAGTAGTACTACTAGTAGCTGTGGTTGTTGTTGTAGTTAGTAGTTGTTGTAGTAGGGGCTGGAGTAGAAGTAGTAGTAGTAATCGTTGTGGTAACACTAGTAGCAGTAATATGAGTAATAGTAGCATTAGTAGTAGTACTAATAGCAATAGTAGTAGTGCAGGTAGTTGTAGTGGTAGTAATAGTTGTAGTAACAGAAGTATTATGAGTAGTAGTTGTAGTAATAGTAGTAGTGGTAGTGGTAGTAGTAGTAGTAGTGAAAATAGTAGTAGTAGTTGAAGTAGTAGGCGTAGTAAGAGTAGTAGTAGTTGTAGTAATAATAGTACAAGTAGTAGTGGTAGTAGTACTAGTTGTAGTATTTAGTAGGTGTAGTACCTAGAGCAGTAGTTGTAGAAGTAATACCAGTAGTCCTACTGGTAGTTGTCGTAGTAGTTGTAGTAGTCGTAGTAGTTGGCAGTAGTAATTATAGTAGTAGTAGTAGGAGTAGTAGCAATTGGAGTAGTTGTAGTAGTAGTTGTTGTATTGGTAGTAGTAGTAGTAGGAGCAGGAGTAGAAGTAGTAGTAGTGGTAGTAGTCGTACCATTAGTAGTTGTACTACTAGTAGTGGCAGTATTAGTGGTAGGTGAATTGGTGGTAGTTGTAGTAGTGGTAGTAGTAGCAGTTGTAGTAGTAGTAGTACTAGAGGTAGTAGTAGTAGAAGTAGTAGAAGTAGTAGTAGTTGTAGTAGAAGTAGTAGGACTTGTGGTTATTGTGGTAGTAGTGGTAGGAGTAGTAGTAGAAGTAGTAGTAATAGTCAAAGTAGGAGCAGTAGTAGTTGTAGTAATAGTTGATGTAGGACCACCAGTTGTAGTAGCAGAAGCAGTAGTAGTAGTAGTAGCGGTAGTAGTAGTAGTAATAGTACTAGCAATAGTCATATTACTAGTACTAGTATAGTAGTAGTACTAGTAGTAGTAGTAGCGAGAGTAGTAGTAGTAGTAGGAGGAGGAGGAGCAGCAGCAGTAGTAGTCGTAGTTGTAGTTGTCGGAGTCGCAGCATCTGCAACATGTGTTGTAGTAGTAGCATAAGTAGTAGTGGTTGTATTGGTAGTAGTCACGTTGTAGTAGTAGTAGGATTCGTAGTAATTGTTGTAGTAGTAGAAGTAGTAGCAGTAGTAGTAGTTATTGTTGTTGTTGTAGTGGTAGTAGCAGCAGTAGTAGTAGTGATAGCAATAGTAGTAGTAGGGGTAGTAGGAGTTGTTGGTGGAGGACTAATAGTAGTTGTAGTAGTTATAATAGTAGTAGTAGGAGTAGTAGTGTGTGCAATAGTAGTAGCAGCAGCAGTAGTAGTAGTAGTAATAGTGGTAGCAGCAGTAGTAGTAGTGGTAGTGGTAGTGGTAGGAGTAGTTGTAACAGTATAAGTAGCAAGCATAGTAGTAATTATAGTACTAGTAGATATAGTAGTAGTAGAAGAAGTAGTAGTAGTGCTAGTAGGTGTAGTAGCTGGAGGAGTGGTACTAGTGATAGTAATCGAAAAAGTAGTGGTAGTAGTGGTAGTATTAGTAGTAGTAGTAGTTGTTGTTGTTGTTGTTGTAGTTGTAGTAGGAGTAGTGGTAGGAGTAGTTGTTGTAGTAGTAGTTGAAGTAATAACATTTGTAGTCGTAGTAATAGTACATGTACTAGGAGGAGTAGTAATAGTACTAGAAGTAGTAGCAATAGTAGTAGTGGTAGTCATACCCGTAGGTGTAGTAGCTGTAGGAGAAGCAGCAGCAGCAGTAGTGATAGTAAAACTAGTTGGAGTAGTAGTGGCAGTGGAAGTACTAGTAGTGGTAATAGTAGTAGTAAGAGCAAAAGTAGTAGTAGTACTAGTTGTAGTAGTAGCAGTAGCAGTTGGAACAGTAGTTGTAGTAGTAATAGATATAGTAATTGGTGTAGTATAAGTAGTAGTAGTTGTAGTAGTTATTGTTGATGTAGTGGACGGTGGAGTACGAGATTAGGAGTAGTAGTAGTTATTGTAGTAGTAGTTGTTGTTGTTGTTGTAGTAATTGTAGTAGTAGTAGAAGTTGCTATAGCAGTAATGGTAGAAGTGGTAGCAACAATAGTAGTAGTTGTTGTTATTGTACTTGTATTAATAGTAAAAGTAGTAGTAGTAGTAGTAGTGCTAGTAGTAGTAGTAGTAGCTGTAGTAGTGGTAGTAGTAGAGGTAGGGGTAGTAGTAGTTGTTGTTGTAGTAGTAGTAGCAGTAGTAGTGGTAGTGGTAGTAGTAGTAGTGGTATTAGTAATAGTAGTAAGAGTAGTGGTAGGAGTAGTTGTAGCAATAGTAGCTGGAGTAATAGCAGTTGTAGTGGTAGTAATAGTGCAAGTATTAGTAGTTGTTGTAGTACTAAATGTAGTAGTAGTAGTAGTAATAGTAGTAGCAGCAGTAGTAGCAGGTGTTGCTATAGGAGAAGTAGCAGTAGTGGTAGTAAAAGTAAAAGTAGTAGGAGCACTAGTGGTAATAGTAGTTGGAGTAGTAATAGGAGCACGAGTAGTAGCTGTAGTACCATTAGTAGTAGTAGTAGCAGTAGTAGTAGTTATACTGGTAGTCGTAGTAGTAATAACAGTAGTAATAAATGTAGTAGTAGTAGTAGTAGTAGTAGTAGTAGTTGTTGTTTTTGTTGTAATAGTAACCGGAGGAGTATGAGTATTAGGAGCAGTAATTGTTGTTGTCATAGTTGTAGTAGTAGAAGTAACAATAGCTGTAGCAATAGTAGTGGCAGCTGCAGCAGTAGTAGTTGCTGTTGTTGTCGTAGTAGGAGTAGCAGTATTAGCAGTAGTAGAATTAGTAGTCATAGTTGTTGTGGTAGCAGTAGAAGTAGTAGTAGTAGCAATACTACTACTACTAGTAGTAATAGTAT
>RXID01016962.1:0-13542 GCA_005019695.1 Trichopus zeylanicus subsp. travancoricus
TGTTCATAAATTATTTCTATATTTTCTAAGTTTGTACCGAATATAATATTAAATTCAACACATTTTTTACAATCGAGAGGACTAATCAATTTCTGATTCCCCACAAAAAATATCCATCCAAACACCGGAGTTAAACAGTTTCCACAATTCCCTCACTTTCCAGGAATTAACAGAGATGACCAATTTCTCAATTCCAGATTGAAAATTCCTCGGAACGACACTTAAGGCTCTCTTGGGTTGGATTTCAAATCGCAGGAATTGAGAGAATTGAAGGAATTAAAAGTCCGACTCCTTAGTCACGGTGTTTAGCACGACTCAAAATTTCGAAATTGACGGAATCAGACAATTCTCATCGCTTTCCAATTTCAGTTTTGAATTCCGAAAATTTTGAGAGTAATTCATCTAATTCCGGGGAATTGTGGTGGGGCCCACAAATTAACATTTAGGCCATTTTTAAAGGTTCTTTATTTTTAAACTAATTTACCTGTTTTAATTTTGGAGTATTAGTTCCACTAAAAAAAATTATATTTAAAAATTTCAAGATTAAATTTACCAAATCATTTAACATGTTAGCTAAAATATAATAATCAAATCTTGAATTAATTTTATCATATGCAAATAATCGTTCAATTATGGGCAATTTTAATAGTTATATTCATTTTTGAAATAATAAATTATTTTTCTAAAAAATATTGGTTTTACGGTAATCAAATTATTTAATAGGCAAAAAGATTAAATAAATCCTTATTTAATTGCATTATAATTATAGAATTCTTTATTTTTGGGCCACTTTCAAATTTATGTTAATTTTTTAATTAACTTAGCATTTTCTAAGACTAATATATTATATTATACTGTTTACTTATAAATAAGCTACTTATTTCTTGGAAAATAGTATATATGTGATGTTTGTAGATTATATTTATTTTCTTTTTAGTATTTTGTAACAAAATTTAATATAAAATTATATATATATATATATATGGCATTCGTCGGACTATTTAATAAGAAAAAAATATATTAAATAAATCCCGAATTAATTTTATTATAATTACACAATTCATTATTTTTGGGCCATTTTCAAATTTATGTCATTTTCTAAATTTGCTTATGTTTGCAAATCTTAAAGTATTATATTATTCTCTTTGCTTAAAAATAAAGTATTAATTTTCAGAAAAGAATATCTATTTTGTGTTTCGAATTATATTTGCATTTTCAAAGTTTGTACTAAACATAATATTAAATTTAATATATTTTTTGGAATAGATAGAACTAATCAATTTCTAATTTCAAACAAAAAATACTCGTGCAAACACCCGAATTACACAATTCCGAAAATTCCGCCACTTTATAGGAATTGACTGTGTTGACAAATTTCTCAGTTCCAGATTGGGAATTCATCGGAATGGCGCTTAAGGGTCTGTTCGGATGGATTCCGAATCCTAGGAATCGAGAGAATCGGAGGAATTAAAAGTCCAACTCCTTAATTACGGTGTATAGTTCGATTTAAAAATTCGGAATCGACGGAATTGGGCAATTCCTACCCTCTTCCAATTCCGGTTTTGAGTTCCAAAAATTTTGAGAGAAATACATCTAATTCCTTGGAATTAAGTGTTTCGGTCCTTCTCTCATTGCCCACAAATTCGCATGCCAAAAAAAAAAAAAAGCCCATTTTTTCAAAAGTTTCTTTTTTCCTAATAAATTGTTATGTTAAATTTATCAAATTATTTGACTCGTTACCTAAAATACAATAAATAAATCCGGAATTGCTTTTACTATATTTATATAATTATTTATTTTTGGGCCGTTTTAATAATTATATTATTTTATTAATAATAAATTGCATCTTAAAAAAATACATATTTTATATTTATCAAATTATTTGATTAAAAAATTAATAAATCTTGAATTAACTCTATTAGAACCCTAGAATTCATTATTTCTGGGCCATTTTTCAATTTCTACTAAGTTATTTAATTAACTTGACATTTTCTAAGATTAACATATTATATGATTCTATTTACTGGTAAATAAATTATGTATTTATAAAAAATAGTATATATGTTATGTTTGTGAATTATATTTATACTTCTTAGTATTTTGTAATAAATTTAATACTAAATATAATATAAATATATTTTACCTTTATCAAAATATTTTGTAGGACAATTTTATTTTAAATAAATGCTAAACTAATCGGATTATAACCATAGAATTCTTTATTTTTGAGCTACTTTTAAATTTATATTAATTTTTCATTAACTTAGCATTTTCTACTATTAGCATATTTTATTGTTTTACTTATAAATAATGTATTTAGTTTTATAAAGTTGTATAGACGTTACGTTTGTAAATTATATTTATCTTTTTGAAGCATTTTACAACTGAATTTAATATTAAATTTAATATATACGTATTTTACGTTTATCAAACCATTTAGTGAGAAAAGGAAATATTAAATAAATCTCGAATTAACTATATTGAAATAAGAATTCTTTATTTCTGGGCGATTTTGAAATTTATATTAATATTTTAAATAACTCAGTATTTTTAATATTCTATTTACTTATATAGAAAGTATTAATTTTCAAAAGATAATGTATATTTTCTATTTATAAATTATGTTTACATTATTTTTTTGCACAAAATGTAATATTAAATTTAATATATTCCTCTAAATTGAGAGAATTAATCAATTTCTAGTTCATCAGCCAAATTCCAAAATTAGACAATTCTAACGATTTCCTCAATTTCTCGAAATTGACAGAGTTGATCAATTACTCAATTCCAAATAGTTCCCTAAGGGTCTCCTGGGAGGAATGGAAGGTCCAGTACCTTAATTACGGTGTCTAGTTCGATCCGAAAATTTGGAGATTGACGGAATTAGAGAATTCCAACCCTTTTCAAATTCCGGATTTGAATTTCGAATATTTCGAGAGAAATTCAAATAATTTTTGGGAAATTGCGGTGGGTCCCGCAAATTAAATGACGAAATTATATAACATGTAGGGCGTTTTAAAAAAGCTTTTAGTTTTAAATTGATTTACTTGTTTTAGTTTTAAAATATTTATTTGACAAAATATAGTTTGCCTTTAAAGAAATTTGTAATTTTAAATCTATCAAATTATTTAACTTGGGAGCTAAAATATAATAAACAAATCTTGAGTTAATTTTATTATATTTAAATAATTCTTCGTTTATGGGCCATTCTAAGCAATATATTAATTTTTGAATTAATATATTGTTTTTCTAAGAAAATATTTTTTTACGGTAATCAAATTATTTAACCGGAAAAAATGTAATATAAATCCTAAATTAATTGTATTCCAATTATGGAATTATTTATTTTCGGACCGCTTTTAAATTTATATTATTCTTTTGTTAACGTAGCATTTCCTAATATTAATATATTATGTTATACTCTTTACTTATCGATATAGTACTTATTTTTGAGAAATAGTATATATGTGACGTTTGCAGATTATATTTATATTTTTTTTAGTATTTTGCAATTAAATTTAGTATATATGTATTTTTCATTTATCAAGCTATTTAATAAGAGAAAAATATATTAAATAAATCCAAAATTAATTATTTCATTATTTTTTGGCCATTTTTAATTTTATATTAATTTTTTCATGAACATACTCTTTTACGATGTTATTGTATTATATTATTCTATTTACTTACGAATGAAGTGTCAATTTTTGAAAAAGAATATATATTTTGTGTTCATAAATTATTTCTATATTTTTTAAGTTTGTACCGAATATAATATTAAATTCAACACATTTTTTACAATCGAGAGGACTAATCAATTTCTGATTCCCCACAAAAAATATCCATCCAAACACCGGAGTTAAACAGTTTCCACAATTCCCTCACTTTCAAGGAATTAACAGAGATGACCAATTTCTCAATTCCAGATTGAAAATTCCTCGGAACGACACTTAAGGCTCTCTTGGGTTGGATTTCAAATCGCAGGAATTGAGAGAATTGAAGGAATTAAAAGTCCGACTCCTTAGTTACGGTGTTTAGCACGACTGAAAATTTCGAAATTGACGGAATCAGACAATTCTCATCCCTTTCCAATTTCGGTTTTGAATTCCGAAAATTTTGAGAGTAATTCATCTAATTCCCGGGAATTGTGGTGGGGCCCACAAATTAACATTTAGGCCATTTTTAAAGGTTCTTTATTTTTAAACTAATTTACCTGTTTTAATTTTGGAGTATTAATTCCACTAGAAAAATTTATATTTAAAAATTTCAGGATTAAATTTACCAAATCATTTAACTTGTTAGCTAAAATATAATAATCAAATCTCGAATTAATTTTATCATATGCAAATAATCGTTCAATTATGGGCAAATTTAATAGTTATATTCATTTTTGAAATAATAAATTATTTTTCTAAAAAATATTGGTTTTACGGTAATCAAATTATTTAATAGGAAAAAAGATTAAATAAATCCTTATTTAATTGCATTATAATTATAGAATTCTTTATTTTTGGGCCACTTTCAAATTTATGTTAATTTTTTAATTAACTTAGCATTTTCTAAGATTAATATATTATATTATACTGTTTACTTATAAATAAACTACTTATTTCTTGGAAAATAGTATATATGAGATGTTTGTATATTATATTTATTTTCTTTTTAGTCTTTTGTAACAAAATTTAATATAAAATTATATATATATATAACATTCGTCAGACTATTTAATAAGAAAAAAATATATCAAATAAATCCCGAATTAATTTTATTATAATTACACAATTCATTATTTTTGGGCCATTTTCAAATTTATGTCATTTTCTAAATTTGCTTATGTTTTCAAATCTTAAAGTATTATATTATTCTCTTTGCTTAAAAATAAAGTATTAATTTTCAGAAAAGAATATTTATTTCGTGTTTCGAATTATATTTACATTTTCAAAGTTTGTACTAAACATAATATTAAATTTAATATATTTTTTGGAATAGATAGAACTAATCAATTTCTAATTTCACACAAAAAATACTCGTGCAAACACCCGAATTACACAATTCCCAAAATTCCGCCACTTTCTAGGAATTGACTGTGTTGACCAATTTCTCAGTTCCAGATTGGGAATTCATCGGAATGGCGCTTAAGGGTCTGCTCGGATGGATTCCGAATCCTGGGAATCGAGAGAATCGGACGAATTAAAAGTCCAACTACTTAATTACGGTGTATAGTTCGATTTCAAAATTCGGAATCGACGGAATTGGGCAATTCCTACCCTCTTCCAATTCCGGTTTTGAGTTCCAAAAATTTTGAGAGAAATACAGCTAATTCCTTGGAATTAAGGCGGGGCCCACAAATTCGCATCAGTCCATTTTTCAAAAGTTCTTTTTTCTAATAAATTGTTATGTTAAATTTATCAAATTATTTGACTCGTTACCTAAAATACAATAAATAAATCCGGAATTGCTTTTACTATATTTATATAATTATTTATTTTTGGGCCGTTTTAATAATTATATTATTTTATTAATAATAAATTGCATCTTAAAAAAATACCTATTTTATATTTATCAAATTATTTGATTAAAAAATTAAAAAATCTTGAATTAACTCTATTAGAACCCTAGAATTCTTTATTTCTGGGCCATTTTTCAATTTCTACTAATTTATTTAATTAACTTGACATTTTCTAATATTAATATATTATATTATTCTATTTACTGGTAAATAAATTATGTATTTCTAAAAAATAGTATATATGGTATGTTTGTGAATTATATTTATACTTCTTAGTATTTTGTAATAAATTTAATACTAAATATAATATAAATGTATTTTACCTTTATCAAAATATTTTGTAGGACAATTTTATTTTAAATAAATGCTAAATTAATCGGATTATAACTATAGAATTCTTTATTTTTGAGCTACTTTTAAATTCATATTAATTTTTCATTAACTTAGCATTTTCTACTATTAGCATATTTTATTGTTTTACTTATAAATAATGTATTTAGTTTTATAAAGTTGTATAGATGTTACGTTTGTAAATTATATTTATCTTTTTGAAGCATTTTACAACTGAATTTAATATTAAATTTAATATATACGTATTTTACGTTTATCAAACCATTTAGTGAGAAAAGGAAATATTAAATAAATCTCGAATTGACTATATTGAAATAAGAATTCTTTATTTCTGGGCGATTTTGAAATTTATATTAATATTTTAAATAACTCAGTATTTTTAATATTCTATTTACTTATATAGAAAGTATTAATTTTAAAAAGATAATGTATATTTTCTATTTATAAATTATGTTTACATTATTTTTTTGCACGAAATGTAATATTAAATTTAATATATTCCTCTAAATTGAGAGAATTAATCAATTTCTAGTTCATCAGCCAAATTCCAAAATTAGACAATTCTAACGATTTCCTCAATTTCTCGAAATTGACAGAGTTGATCAATTACTCAATTCCAAATAGTTCCCTAAGGGTCTCTTGGGAGGAATGGAAGGTCCAGTACCTTAATTACGGTGTCTAGTTCGATCCGAAAATTTGGAGATTGACGGAATTAGAGAATTCCAACCCTTTTCAAATTCCGGATTTGAATTTCGAATATTTCGAGAGAAATTCAAATAATTTTAGGGAAATTGCGGTGGGTCCCGCAAATTAAATGACGAAATTATATAACATGTAGGGCGTTTTAAACAAGCTTTTAGTTTTAAATTGATTTACTTGTTTTAGTTTTAAAATATTTATTTGACAAAATATAGTTTGCCTTTAAAGAAATTTGTAATTTGAAATCTATCAAATTATTTAACTTGGTAGCTAAAATATAATAAACAAATCTTGAGTTAATTTTATTATATTTAAATAATTCTTCTTTTATGGGCCATTCTAAGCAATATATTAATTTTTGAATTAATATATTGTTTTTCTAAGAAAATATTTTTTTACGGTAATCAAATTATTTTACCGGAAAAAATGTAATATAAATCCTAAATTAATTGTATTCCAATTATGGAATTATTTATTTTCGGACCGCTTTTAAATTTATATTATTCTTTTGTTAACGTAGCATTTCCTAATATTAATATATTATGTTATACTCTTTACTCATCGATATAGTACTTATTTTTGAGAAATAGTATATGTGTGACGTTTGCATATTATGTTTATATTTTTTTTAGTATTTTGCAATTAAATTTAGTATATATGTATTTTTCATTTATCAAGCTATTTAATAAGAGAGAAATATATTAAATAAATCCAAAATTAATTATTTCATTATTTTTTGGCCATTTTTAATTTTATATTAATTTTTTCATGAACATACTCTTTTACGTTGTTATTGTATTATATTATTCTATTTACTTACGAATGAAGTGTCAATTTTTGAAAAAGAATATATATTTTGTGTTCATAAATTATTTCTATATTTTCTAAGTTTGTACCGAATATAATATTAAATTCAACACATTTTTTACAATCGAGAGGACTAATCAATTTCTGATTCCCCACAAAAAATATCCATCCAAACACCGGAGTTAAACAGTTTCCACAATTTCCTCACTTTCAAGGAATTAACAGAGATGACCAATTTCTCAATTCCAGATTGAAAATTCCTCGGAACGACACTTAAGGCTCTCTTGGGTTGGATTTCAAATCGCAGGAATTGAGATAATTGAAGGAATTAAAAGTCGGACTCCTTAGTTACGGTGTTTAGCACGACTGAAAATTTCCAAATTGACGGAATCAGACAATTCTCATCCCTTTCCAATTTCGGTTTTGAATTTCGAAAATTTTGAGAGTAATTCATCTAATTCCTGGGAATTGTGGTGGGGCCCACAAATTAACATTTAGGCCATTTTTAAAGGTTCTTTATTTTTAAACTAATTTACCTGTTTTAATTTTGGAGCATTTGTTCCACTAGAAAAATTTATATTTAAAAATTTCTGGATTAAATTTACCGAATCATTTAACTTGTTAGCTAAAATATAATAATCAAATCTTGAATTAATTTTATCATATGCAAATAATCGTTCAATTATGGGCAATTTTAATAGTTATATTCATTTTTGAAATAATAAATTATTTTTCTAAAAAATATTTGTTTTACGGTAATCAAATTATTTAATAGGAAAAAATATTAAATAAATCCTTATTTAATTGCATTATAATTATAGAATTCTTTATTTTTGGGCCACTTTCAAATTTATGTTAATTTTTTAATTAACTTAGCATTTTCTAAGACTAATATATTATATTATACTGTTTACTTGTAAATAAACTACTTATTTCTTGGAAAATAGTATATATGTGATGTTTGCAGATTATATTTATTTTTTTTTTTAGTATTTTGTAACAAAATTTAATATAAAATTATATATATATAACATTCGTCGGACTATTTAATAAGAAAAAAATATATTAAATAAATCCGGAATTAATTTTATTATAATTACACAATTCATTATTTTTGGGCCATTTTCAAATTTATGTCATTTTCTAAATTTGCTTATGTTTTCAAATCTTAAAGTATTATATTATTCTCTTTGCTTAAAAATAAAGTATTAATTTTCAGAAAATAATATTTATTTCGTGTTTCGAATTATATTTACATTTTCAAAGTTTGTACTAAACATAATATTAAATTTAATATATTTTTTGGAATAGATAGAACTAATCAATTTCTAATTTCACACAAAAAATACTCGTGCAAACACCCGAATTACACAATTCCGAAAATTCCGCCACTTTCTAGGAATTGACTGTGTTGACCAATTTCTCAGTTCCAGATTGGGAGTTCATCGGAATGGCGCTTAAGGGTCTGTTCGGATGGATTCCGAATCCTAGGAATCGAGAGAATCCGAGGAATTAAAAGTGTAACTCCTTAATTACGGTGTATAGTTCGATTTCAAAAGTCGGAATCGACGGAATTGGGCAATTCCTACCCTCTTCCAATTCCGGTTTTGAGTTCCAAAAATTTTGAGAGAAATACATCTAACTCCTTGGAATTAAGGCGGGGCCCACAAATTCGCATCTAGTCCATTTTTGAAAAGTTCTTTTTTTTAAATTAATTTACTTGTATTAATTTTAAAATATTTCTTTAGCTAAAAATAAATTATATTTAAAAATTGTTATTTTAAATTTATCAAATTATTTGACTCGTTACCTAAAATACAATAAATAAATCCGAAATTGCTTTTATTATATTTATATAATTATTTATTTTTGGTCCGTTTTAATAATTATATTATTTTATTAATAATAAATTTCATCTTAAAAAAATACCTATTTTATATTTATCAGATTATTTGATTAAAAAATTAATAAATCTTGAATTAACTCTATTAGAACCCTAGAATTCATTATTTCTGGGCCATTTTTCAATTTCTACTAAGTTATTTAATTAACTTGACATTTTCTAAGATTAACATATTATATGATTCTATTTACTGGTAAATAAATTATGTATTTATAAAAAATAGTATATATGTTATGTTTGTGAATTATATTTATACTTTTTAGTATTTTGTAATAAATTTAATACTAAATATAATATAAATATATTTTACCTTTATCAAAATATTTTGTAGGACAATTTTATTTTAAATAAATGCTAAATTAATCGGATTATAACCATAGAATTCTTTATTTTTGAGCTACTTTTAAATTTATATTAATTTTTCATTAACTTAGCATTTTCTACTATTAGCATATTTTATTCTTTTACTTATAAATAATGTATTTAGTTTTATAAAGTTGTATAGACGTTACGTTTGTAAATTATATTTATATTTTTGAAGCATTTTACAACTGAATTTAATATTAAATTTAATACATATGTATTTTACGTTTATCAAACCATTTAGTAAGAAAAAGAAATATTAAATAAATCTCGAATTAACTATATTAAAATAAGAATTCTTTATTTCTGCGCGATTTTGAAATTTATATTAATATTTTAATTAACTCAGTATTTTTAATATTCTATTTACTTACGTAGAAAGCATTAATTTTCAAAAGATAATGTATATTTTCTATTTATAAATTATATTTATATTATTCTTTTGCACAAAATGTAATATTAAATTTAATATATTCCCTAAAATTGAGAGAATTAATCAATTTCCAATTCATCATCCAAATTCCAAAATTAAACAATTCTAACGATTTCCTCGATTTCTCCAAATTCACAGAGTTGATCAATTACTCAATTCCAAATCGCGAATTCGTCCAAATAGTTCCCTAAGGGTCTCTTGGGAGGAATGGAAGGTCCAATACCTTAATTACGGTGTCTAGTTCGATCCAAAAATTTGGAGATTGACGGAATTAGAGAATTCCTACCCTTTTCAAATTCCGGATTTGAATTTCGAAAATTTCGAGAGAAATTCAAATAATTTTCGGAAATTGCGGTGGGTCCCACAAATTAAATGACGAAATTATATAACTTGTAGGGCGTTTTAAAAAAGTTTTTAGTTTTAAATTGATTTACATGTTTTAGTTTTAAAATATTTATTTGACAAAATATAGTTTGCCTTTAAACAAATTTGTAATTTTAAATCTATCAAATTATTTAACTTGGTAGCTAAAATATAATAAACAAATCTTGAGTTAATTTTATTATATTCAAATAATTCTTCGTTTATGGGCCATTCTAAGCAATATATTCATTTTTAAATTAATATATTGTTTTTCTAAGAAAATATTTTTTTACGGTAATCAAATTATTTAAACTGAAAAAATGTAAAATAAATCCTAAATTAATTGTATTCCAATTATGGAATTATTTATTTTCGGGCCGCTTTTAAATTCATATTATTCTTTTGTTAACGTAGCATTTCCTAATGTTAATATATCATGTTATACTCTTTACTCATCGATATAGTACTTATTTTTGAGAAATAGTATATATGTGACGTTTGCAGATTATATTTATATTTTTTTTGGTATTTTGCAATTAAATTTAGTATATATGTATTTTTCATTTATCAAGCTATTTAATAAGAGAAAAATATATTAAATAAATCCAAAATTAATTATTTCATTATTTTTTGGCCATTTTTAATTTTATATTAATTTTTTCATGAACATACTCTTTTATGATGTTATTATATTATATTATTCTATTTACTTACGAATGAAGCATCAATTTTTGAACAATAATTTATATTTTGTGTTCATAAATTATTTCTATATTTTTTAAGTTTGTACCGAATATAATATTAAATTCAACATATTTTTTACAATCGAGAGGACTAATCAATTTCTGATTCCCCACAAAAAATATCCATCCAAACACCGGAGTTAAACAGTTTCCACAATTCCCTCACTTTCAAGGAATTAACAGAGATGACCAATTTCTCAATTCCAGATTGAAAATTCCTCGGAACGACACTTAAGGCTCTCTTGGGTTGGACTTCAAATCGCAGGAATTGAGAGAATTGAAGGAATTAAAAGTCCGACTCCTTAGTTACGGTGTTTAGCACGACTGAAAAATTCGAAATTGACGGAATCAGACAATTCTCATCCCTTTCCAATTTCGGTTTTGAATTCCGAAAATTTTGAGAGTAATTCATTTAATTCCCGGGAGTTGTGGTGGGGCCCACAAATTAACATTTAGGCCATTTTTAAAGGTTCTTTATTTTTAAACTAATTTACCTGTTTTAATTTTGGAGTATTAATAACACTAGAAAAATTTATATTTAAAAATTTCAGGATTAAATTTACCAAATCATTTAACTCGTTAGCTAAAATATAATAATCAAATCTTGAATTAATTTTATCATATGCAAATAATCGTTCCATTATGGGCAATTTTAATAGTTATATTCATTTTTGAAATAATAAATTATTTTTCTAAAAAATATTGGTTTTACGGTAATCAAATTATTTAATAGGAAAAAATATTAAATAAATCCTTATTTAATTGCATTATAATTATAGAATTCTTTATTTTTGGGCCACTTTCAATTTTATGTTAATTTTTTAATTAACTTAGCATTTTCTAAGACTAATATATTATATTATACTGTTTACTTATAAATAAGCTACTTATTTCTTGGAAAATAGTATATATGTGATGTTTGTAGATTATATTTATTTTCTTTTTAGTATTTTGTAACAAAATTTAATATAAAATTATATATATATATATATGGCATTCGTCGGACTATTTAATAAGAAAAAAATATATTAAATAAATCCCGAATTAATTTTATTATAATTACACAATTCATTATTTTTGGGCCATTTTCAAATTTATGTCATTTTCTAAATTTGCTTATGTTTTCAAATCTTAAAGTATTATATTATTCTCTTTGCTTAAAAATAGAGTATTAATTTTCAGAAAAGAATATCTATTTTGTGTTTCGAATTATATTTGCATTTTCAGAGTTTGTACTAAACATAATATTAAATTTAATATATTTTTTGGAATAGATAGAACTAATCAATTTCTAATTTCACACAAAAAATACTCGTGCAAACACCCGAATTACACAATTCCGAAAATTCCGCCACTTTCTAGGAATTGACTGTGTTGACCAATTTCTCAGTTTCAGATTGGGAATTCATCGGAATGGCGCTTAAGGGTCTGTTCGTATGGATTCCGAATCCTACGAATCGAGAGAATCGGAGGAATTAAAAGTCCAACTCCTTAATTACGATGTATAGTTCGATTTCAAAATTCGGAATCGACGGAATTGGGCAATTCCTACCCTCTTCCAATTCCGATTTTGAGTTCCAAAAATTTTGAGAGAAATACATCTAATTCCTTGGAATTAAGGCGGGGCCCACAAATTAGCATCTAGTCCATTTTTCAGAAGTTCTTTATTTTAAATTAATGTACTTGTATTAAATTTAAAATATTTCTTTCGCTAAAAATAAATTATATTTTAAAATTGTAATGTTAAATTTATCAAATTATTTGACTCGTTACCTAAAATACAATAAATAAATCCGGAATTGCTTTTATTATATTTATATAATTATTTATTTTTGGTCCGTTTTAATAATTATATTATTTTATTAATAATAAATTTCATCTTAAAAAAATACCTATTTTATATTTATCAGATTATTTGATTAAAAAATTAATAAATCTTGAATTAACTCTATTAGAACCCTAGAATTCATTATTTCTGGGCCATTTTTCAATTTCTACTAATTTATTTAATTAACTTGACATTTTCTAAGATTAACATATTATATTATTCTATTTACTGGTAAATAAATTATGTATTTCTAAAAAATAGTATACATGTTATGTTTGTGAATTATATTTATACTTCCTAGTATTTTGTAATTAATTTACTACTAAATATAATATAAATGTATTTTACCTTTATCAAAATATTTTGTAGGACAATTTTATTTTAAATAAATGCTAAATTAATCGGATTATAACTATAGAATTCTTTATTTTTGAGCTACTTTTAAATTTATATTAATTTTTCATTAACTTAGCATTTTCTACTATTAGCATATTTTATTGTTTTACTTTTAAATAATGTATTTAGTTTTATAAAGTTGTATAG
>RXID01016964.1:0-21699 GCA_005019695.1 Trichopus zeylanicus subsp. travancoricus
AAAATGGCCTAAAGGTTAATTTGTGGGCCCCGCCGTACTTCCCCAGAATTAGGTGTATTTCTCGCAAAATTTTTTGAATCCACAACCGGAATCGGGAAAGGGTAGGAGTTGCCTAATTCCGTCAACTCCGAATTTTGAAATCGAACTAAACACCGAAAAATATCTTAAATTTAACATTATATTTGGTACAAACTTTCAAAATATAAGTATAATTTATAAACACAAAATATGTATTATTATTTGAAAATTAATACTTTATTTTTAAGTAAATAGAATAATATGATGTATTAATTTTGGAAAATTGTAAGCTAATTAATAAAATAACATAAATACGAAAACGGCGGCAAAAATAATGAATTGTATAATAATAATATAATTCATTATGAATTTATTTAATATATTTTTTCTCGTTAAATAGTAGGAGAAACGTAATATATATACACACACATAGATATTAGTATGAAATTTAATATTAAATTTGGTTACAAAATAGAAGAAAAAATATAAATATAGGCTACAAACGTCGCATATTTGCTATTTTTTCAAAATAAGTACTCTATTTCTGAGGAAATAATATAATATTATATATAAATATTAGATAATAATTACTTGATTACGAAATTAACATTAATTTAAAAAGCGGCCCGAAAACAAAGCATTTTATGATTATAATTCAATTAAATTAGGATTTACATATCATATTTTTTTCCTATTAAATAATTTGATTACCGAAAAACAAATATTTTCCTCGAAAAATAATTTATTCTTTCTGAAATTTTTATAATTATTAAAATTGGCCCATAAAAGAAGAATTATTTAAATATCAGAAAATTAATTTTAATTCAAGATTTGTTTATTATATTTTAGCTAAGAAGTTAAATAATTTGATAAATTTAATATGATGATTTTTGAATATTATTTTTTTTGGTGAAATAACTACTTTATAATTTAAAAAAGTAAATTAGTTTAAAAATAAAGAACTTTTAAAGAATGGCCTCAGTGTTAATTTGCGGGGCCCGCCAGAATTCGCAGGAATTAGATAAATTCCTCTCAAAATTTTCGAATTCGGAACCAAAATTGGAAAACGGTAAGAATTGTCTAATTCCGTGAATTCCGAATTTTGCGGTCGTGGTAAGCACCGCAATTTAGTAGTTGGACTTTTAATTCCTCCAATTTCCTCAATTCGCGCGGTTCGAAATCCGTCAAAAGAGACCCTTAAGCGTCGTTCGGATGAATTCCCAATCTGGAATTGAGAAATTGGTCGACTCTGTCTCTTCCTTGATTGTGACGGAATTGTTGAAATTGGCTAATTCCGGCGTTTGACTGAGTATTTTTTGGTTGAAATTAGAAATTGATTAGTTCTCTCTATTTTAAAAAATATATTAAATTTAATATTATATTTGGTACAAAGTTAAATATATAAATATAATTCATCAACACAAAATATATTTCATTTTATAAAATTAATAATTTATTTATGAGTAAATAGAATAATATAATATACTAACAACAGAAAATAATAAGCTAATGAAAAAATCAATATAAATCTAAAAATGGCCAAAAGTAATGAATTCCCAATCTAGAATTGAGTAATTGATCAACTCGGTCATTTGCGAGAAATTGTGGGAATCGTTAGAATTGTCGAATTTCGGAATTTGGATGCGTATTTTCTCGATGGAATTCAAGATTGATTAATTCTCTCAATTTTAAGAAAATATATTGAATTTAGTTTTGTATTTTCTAGAAAATGGAATGATACGAATATAATTCATAAATAAAAAATATATATTATTTTTTGAAAATTAATACTTTATTTAGAAGTAAATAGAATAACATAATATATTAATATTAGAAAATACCAAGCTAATTAAAGAATTAATATACATATCAAGAAGGCCCAAAAAATAAGGAATTCGATAATTATAATCCATTTAATTTGGGATTTATTTAATAAACTTTTCTTATAAAATAGTTTGATAAAGGTCAAACACAAATTTATTGAATTTAGTACAAAATACTAAAAAAATATAAATATAATTTACAAACAGAGGATATATACTATTTTTGAGAAATTAATAATTTATTTGTCAGTAAATAGAATAATATAAGATGTTACTATTATAAAATGCCGGTTAATTCGAAAAATTGATAAAAATTTAAAAATGGCCCAAAATTATGGAATTCAATAATTATAACACTATTAATTTAAAAAATGGCCTAAATGTTAATTTGTGGGCCCCGCCGTACTTCCCCAGAATTAGGTGTATTTCTCGCAAAATTTTTTGAATCCACAACCGGAATCGGGAAAGGGTAGGAGTTGTCTAATTTCGTCAACTCCGAATTTTGAAATCGAACTAAACACCGAAAAATATCTTAAATTTAACATTATATTTGGTACAAACTTTCAAAATATAAGTATAATTTATAAACACAAAATATGTATTATTATTTGAAAATTAATACTTTATTTTTAAGTAAATAGAATAATATGATGTATTAATTTTGGAAAATTGTAAGCTAATTAATAAAATAACATAAATACGAAAACGGCGGCAAAAATAATGAATTGTATAATAATAATATAATTCATTATGAATTTATTTAATATATTTTTTCTCGTTAAATAGTAGGAGAAACGTAATATATATACACACACATAGATATTAGTATGAAATTTAATATTAAATTTGGTTACAAAATAGAAGAAAAAATATAAATATAGTCTACAAACGTCGCATATTTGCTATTTTTTCAAAATAAGTACTCTATTTCTGAGGAAATAATATAATATTATATATAAATATTAGATAATAATTACTTGATTACGAAATTAACATTAATTTAAAAAGCGGCCCGAAAACAAAGCATTTTATGATTATAATTCAATTAAATTAGGATTTACATATCATATTTTTTTCCTGTTAAATAATTTGATTACCGAAAAACAAATATTTTCCTCGAAAAATAATTTATTCTTTCTGAAATTTTTATAATTATTAAAATTGGCCCATAAAAGAAGAATTATTTAAATGTCAGAAAATTAATTTTAATTCAAGATTTGTTTATTATATTTTAGCTAAGAAGTTAAATAATTTGATAAATTTAATATGATGATTTTTGAATATTATTTTTTTTGGTGAAATAACTACTTTATAATTAAAAAAAGTTAATTAGTTTAAAAATAAAGAACTTTTAAAGAATCGCCTCAGTGTTAATTTGCGGGGCGCGCCAGAATTCGCAGGAATTAGATAAATTCCTCTCAAAATTTTCGAATTCGGAACCAAAATTGGAAAAGGGTAAGAATTGTCTAATTCCGTGAATTCCGAATTTTGCGGTCGTGGTAAGCACCGCAATTTAGTAGTTGGACTTTTAATTCCTCCAATTTCCTCAATTCGCGCGGTTCGAAATCCGTCAAAAGAGACCCTTAAGCGTCGTTCGGATGAATTCCCAATCTGGAATTGAGAAATTGGTCGACTCTGTCTCTTCCTTGATTGTGACGGAATTGTTGAAATTGGCTAATTCCGGCGTTTGACTGAGTATTTTTTGGTTGGAATTAGAAATTGATTAGTTCTCTCTATTTTAAAAAATATATTAAATTTAATATTATATTTGGTACAAAGTTAAATATATAAATATAATTCATCAACACAAAATATATTTCATTTTATAAAATTAATAATTTATTTATGAGTAAATAGAATAATATAATATACTTTCAACAGAAAATAATAAGCTAATGAAAAAATCAATATAAATCTAAAAATGGCCAAAGTAATGAATTCCCAATCTAGAATTGAGTAATTGATCAACTCGGTCAATTGCGAGAAATTGTGGGAATCGTTAGAATTGTCGAATTTCGGAATTTGGATGCGTATTTTCTCGATGGAATTCAAGATTGATTAATTCTCTCAATTTTAAGAAAATATATTGAATTTAGTTTTGTATTTTCTAGAAAATGGAATGATACGAATATAATTCATAAATAAAAAATATATATTATTTTTTGAAAATTAATACTTTATTTAGAAGTAAATAGAATAACATAATATATTAATATTAGAAAATACCAAGCTAATTAAAGAATTAATATACATATCAAGAAGGCCCAAAAAATAAGGAATTCGATAATTATAATCCATTTAATTTGGGATTTATTTAATAAACTTTTCTTATAAAATAGTTTGATAAAGGTCAAACACAAATTTATTGAATTTAGTACAAAATACTAAAAAAATATAAATATAATTTACAAACAGAGGATATATACTATTTTTGAGAAATTAATAATTTATTTGTCAGTAAATAGAATAATATAAGATGTTACTATTATAAAATGCCGGTTAATTCGAAAAATTGATAAAAATTTAAAAATGGCCCAAAATTATGGAATTCAATAATTATAACACTATTAATTTAAAAAATGGCCTAAATGTTAATTTGTGGGCCCCGCCGTACTTCCCCAGAATTAGGTGTATTTCTCGCAAAATTTTTTGAATCCACAACCGGAATCGGGAAAGGGTAGGAGTTGTCTAATTCCGTCAACTCCGAATTTTGAAATCGAACTAAACACCGAAAAATATCTTAAATTTAACATTATATTTGGTACAAACTTTCAAAATATAAGTATAATTTATAAACACAAAATATGTATTATTTTTTGAAAATTAATACTTTATTTTTAAGTAAATAGAATAATATGATGTATTAATTTTGGAAAATTGTAAGCTAATTAATAAAATAACATAAATACGGAAACGACGGCAAAAATAATGAATTGTATAATAATAATATAATTCATTATGAATTTATTTAATATATTTTTTCTCGTTAAATAGTAGGAGAAACGTAATATATATACACACATATATATTATGTAAGAAATTTAACATTAAATTTGGTAACAAAATAGTAGAAAAAATATAAATATAGTCTACAAACGTCGCATATATGCTATTTTTTCAAAATAAGTACTCTATTTCTAAGGCAATAATATAATATAATATATTAATATTAGATAATAATTACTTGATTACGAAATTAACATTAATTTGAAAAGTGCCCCGAAAACAAGGCATTCTATCATTATAATTCAATTAAATTAGGATTTACATATCGTATTTTTTTCCTGTTAAATAATTTGATTACCGAAAAACAAATATTTTCCTCGAAAAATAATTTATTCTTTCTGAAATTGTTATAATTATTAAAATTGGCCCATAGAAGAAGAATTATTTAAATATCAAAAAATTAATTCAAGATTTGTTTATTATATTTTAGCTAAGAAGTTAAATAATTTGATAAATTTAATATGATGATTTTTGAATATTATTTTTTTTTGGTGAAATAGCTACTTTATAATTAAAAAAAGTAAATTAGTTTAAAAATAAAGAACTTTTAAAGAATCGCCACAGTGTTAATTTGTGGGGCCCGCCAGAATTCCCAGGAATTAGATAAATTCCTCCCAAAATTTTCGAATTCGGAACCAAAATTGGAAAAGGGTAAGAATTGTCTAATTCCGTCAATTCCGAATTTTGCGGTCGTGGTAAGCACCGCAATTTAGTAGTTCGACTTTTAATTCCTCCAATTTCCTCAATTCGTGCGGTTCGAAATCCGTCAAAAGAGACCCTTAAGCGTCGTTCGGATGAATTCCCAATCTGGAATTGAGAAATTGGTCGACTCTGTGTGTTCCTTGATTGTGACGGAATTGTTGAAATTGGCTAATTCCGGCGTTTGACTGAGTATTTTTTGGTTGGAATTAGAAATTGATTAGTTCTCTCTATTTTAAAAAATATATTAAATTTAATATTATATTTGGTACAAAGTTAAATATATAAATATAATTCATCAACACAAAATATATTTCATTTTATAAAATTAATAATTTATTTATGAGTAAATAGAATAATATAATATACTTTCAACAGAAAATAATAAGCTAATGAAAAAATCAATATAAATCTAAAAATGGCCAAAGTAATGAATTCCCAATCTAGAATTGAGTAATTGATCAACTCGGTCAATTGCGAGAAATTGTGGGAATCGTTAGAATTGTCGAATTTCGGAATTTGGATGCGTATTTTCTCGATGGAATTCAAGATTGATTAATTCTCTCAATTTTAAGAAAATATATTGAATTTAGTTTTACATTTTGTAGAAAATGGAAAGATACGAATATAATTCATAGATAAAAAATATATATTATTTTTTGAAAACTAATACTTTATTTATAAGTAAATAGAATAACATAATATATTAATATTAGAAAATACCAAGCTAATTAGAGAATTAATATACATATCAAGAAGGCCCAAAAATAAGGAATTCTATAATTATAATCCGTTTAATTTGGGATTTATTTAATAAACTTTTTCTTATAAAATAGTTTGATAAAGGTCAAACACAAATTTATTGAATTTAGTACAAAATACTAAAAGAATATAAATATAATTTACAAACAGAGGATATATACTATTTTTGAGAAATTAATAATTTATTTCTCAGTAAATAGAATAATATAAGATGTTACTATTATAAAATGCCGGTTAATTTGAAAAATTGGTAAAAATTTAAAAAAGGGCCCAAAATTATGGAATTCAATAATTATAATACTATTAATTTGAAAAATGGCCTAAAGGTTAATTTGTGGGCCCCGCCCTAATCCGCCAGAATTAGTTGTATTTCTCTCAAAATTTTTTGAACCCAAAACCGAAATTGGGAAAGGGTAGCAGTTGTCTAATTCCGTCAACTCCGAATTTTGAAATCGAACTAAACTCCGAAAAATATCTTAAATTAAACATTATATTTGGTACAAGCTTTCAAAATATAAGTATAATTTATAAACACAAAATATGTATTATTTTTTCAAAATTAATACTTTATTTTTAAGTAAATAGAATAATATAATATATTAATTTTGGAAAATTGTAAGCTAATTAATAAAATAACATAAATACGGAAACGGCGGCAAAAATAATGAATTGTATAATAATAATATAATAAATTATGAATTTATTCAATATATTTTTTCTCGTTAAATAATAGGAGAAACGTAATATGTATACCCATACATATATAAGTATGAAATTTAATATTAAATTTGGTTATAAAATAGTAGAAAAAATATAAATATAGTCTACAAACGTCGCATATATGCTATTTTTTCAAAATAAGTACTCTATTTATAAGGAAATAATATAATATAATATATTAATATTAGATAATAATTACTTGATTACGAAATTAACATTAATTTAGAAAGCGGCCCGAAAACAAAGCATTTTATGATTATAATTCAATTAAATTAGGATTTACATATCGTATTTTTTTCCTGTTAAATAATTTGATTACCGAAAAACAAATATTTTCCTCGAAAAATAATTTATTCTTTCTGAAATTTTTATAATTATTAAAATTGGCCCATAAAAGAAGAATTATTTAAATATCAGAAAATTAATTTTAATTCAAGATTTGTTTATTATATTTTAGCTAAGAAGTTAAATAATTTGATAAATTTAATATGATGATTTTTGAATATTATTTTTTTTGGTGAAATAACTACTTTATAATTAAAAAAAGTAAATTAGTTTAAAAATAAAGAACTTTTAAAGAATGGCCTCAGTGTTAATTTGCGGGGCCCGCCAGAATTCGCAGGAATTAGATAAATTCCTCTCAAAATTTTCGAATTCGGAACCAAAATTGGAAAAGGGTAAGCATTGTCTAATTCCGTTAATTCCGAATTTTGCGGTCGTGGTAGGCACCGCAATTTAGTAGTTGGACTTTTAATTCCTCCAATTTTCTCAATTCGTGCGGTTCGAAATCCGTCAAAATTGACCCTTAAGCGTCGTTCGGATGAATTCCCAGTCTCGAATTGAGAAATTGGTCGACTCTGTGTGTTCCTTGATTGTGACGGAATTGTTTAAATTGGATAATTCCGGCGTTTGACTGAGTATTTTTTGGTTGGAATTAGAAATTGATTAGTTCTCTCTATTTTAAAAAATATATTAAATTTAATATTATATTTGGTACAAAGTTAAATATATAAATATAATTCATCAACACAAAATATATTTCATTTTATAAAATTAATAATTTATTTATGAGTAAATAGAATAATATAATATACTAACAACAGAAAATAATAAGCTAATGAAAAAATCAATATAAATCTAAAAATGGCCAAAAGTAATGAATTCCCAATCTAGAATTGAGTAATTGATCAACTCGGTCATTTGCGAGAAATTGTGGGAATCGTTAGAATTGTCGAATTTCGGAATTTGGATGCGTATTTTCTCGATGGAATTCAAGATTGATTAATTCTCTCAATTTTAAGAAAATATATTGAATTTAGTTTTGTATTTTCTAGAAAATGGAATGATACGAATATAATTCATAAATAAAAAATATATATTATTTTTTGAAAATTAATACTTTATTTAGAAGTAAATAGAATAACATAATATATTAATATTAGAAAATACCAAGCTAATTAAAGAATTTATATACATATCAAGAAGGCCCAAAAAATAAGGAATTCGATAATTATAATCCATTTAATTTGGGATTTATTTAATAAACTTTTTCTTATAAAATAGTTTGATAAAGGTCAAACACAAATTTATTGAATTTAGTACAAAATACTAAAAAAATATAAATATAATTTACAAACAGAGGATATATACTATTTTTGAGAAATTAATAATTTATTTGTCAGTAAATAGAATAATATAAGATGTTACTATTACAAAATGCCGGTTAATTTGAAAAATTGATAACAATTTAAAAATGGCCCAAAATTATGGAATTCAATAATTATAACACTATTAATTTTAAAAATGGCCTAAATGTTAAATTGTGGGCCCCGCTGTAATTCCCCAGAATTAGGTGTATTTCTCTCAAAATTTTTTGAACCCAAAACCGGAATTGGGAAAGGGTAGGAGTTGTCTAATTCCGTCAACTCCGAATTTTGAAATCGGACTAAACACGGAAAAATATCTTAAATTTAACATTTTCTACTTTGGTAAAACACTTCCAAATATCCGTGCTAATTTTATCACAACCGCCAATATGTATTCTTTTTGCAACTTACTACCTTTCTTTTGAGTAAATCGACGTAATAATGATGTCTTACTTGGAACATTGTAAGCTAATTAACTCAACTAACATTCATACGAAACGACGGCAAAAGAATGAATTGTCTAAGAATAATATAATTCATTATAATTTATTTAATCTATTTTTTCCTCGTTTAAATAGTAGGAAAGAACGTAATATAGGACACGCACATAGATAGTAGTAGGACAATTAATATTAAATTTGGTAAAATAGAAGAAAAATATAAATAAGTCTACAAAACCGTCGCATATTTGCTAGTTTTCAAAATAAGTACTCCCCCCTATTTCTAAGGAATAAAGAAGATTATATATAATATTAGATAATAATTACTTGATTACGAAATTAACATTAATTTGAAAAGTGCCCCGAAAACAAGGCATTCTATCATTATAACTCAATTAAATTAGGATTTACATATCGTATTTTTTTCCTGTTAAATAATTTGATTACCGAAAAACAAATATTTTCCTCGAAAAATAATTTATTCTTTCTGAAATTGTTATAATTATTAAAATTGGCCCATAGAAGAAGAATTATTTAAATATCAAAAAATTAATTCAAGATTTGTTTATTATATTTTAGCTAAGAAGTTAAATAATTTGATAAATTTAATATGATGATTTTTGAATATTATTTTTTTTTGGTGAAATAGCTACTTTATAATTAAAAAAAGTAAATTAGTTTAAAAATAAAGAACTTTTAAAGAATCGCCACAGTGTTAATTTGTGGGGCCCGCCAGAATTCCCAGGAATTAGATAAATTCCTCCCAAAATTTTCGAATTCGGAACCAAAATTGGAAAAGGGTAAGAATTGTCTAATTCCGTCAATTCTGAATTTTGCGGTCGTGGTAAGCACCGCAATTTAGTAGTTCGACTTTTAATTCCTCCAATTTCCTCAATTCGTGCGGTTCGAAATCTGTCAAAAGAGACCCTTAAGCGTCGTTCGGATGAATTCCCAATCTGGAATTGAGAAATTGGTCGACTCTGTGTGTTCCTTGATTGTGACGGAATTGTTGAAATTGGCTAATTTCGGCGTTTGACTGAGTATTTTTTGGTTGGAATTAGAAATTGATTAGTTCTCACTATTTTAAAAAATATATTAAATTTAATATTATATTTGGTACAAAGTTAAATATATAAATATAATTCATCAACACAAAATATATTTCATTTTATAAAATTAATAATTTATTTATGAGTAAATAGAATAATATAATATACTTACAACAGAAAATAATAAGCTAATGAAAAAATCAATTTAAATCTAAAATTGGCCAAAGTAATGAATTCCCAATCTAGAATTGAGTAATTGATCAACTCGGTCAATTGCGAGAAATTGTGGGAATCGTTAGAATTGTCGAATTTCGGAATTTGGATGCGTATTTCCTCGATGGAATTCAAGATTGATTAATTCTCTCAATTTTAAGAAAATATATTGAATTTAGTTTTGCATTTTGTAGAAAATGGAAAGATACGAATATAATTCATAAATAAAAAATATATATTATTTTTCGAAAACTAATACTTTATTTATAAGTAAATAGAATAACATAATATATTAATATTAGAAAATACCAAGCTAATTACAAAATTAAAATACATATCAAGAAGGCCCAAAAGTAAGGAATTCTATAATTATAATCCGATTAATTTGGGACTTAGTTAATAAACTTTTTCTTATAAAATAGTTTGATAAAGGTCAAACACAAATTTATTGAATTTAGTACAAAATACTAAAAGAATATAAATATAATTTACAAACAGAGGATATATACTATTTTTGAGAAATTAATAATTTATTTGTCAGTAAATAGAATAATATAAGATGTTACTATTATAAAATGCCCGTTAATTTGAAAAATTGGTAAAAATTTAAAAATGGCCCAAAATTATGGAATTCAATAATTAAAAGACTATTAATTTGAAAAATGGCCTAAAGGTTAATTTGTGGGGCCCGCCGTAATTCCCCAGAATTAGGTGTATTTCTCTCAAAATATTTTTAACCCAAAACCGAAATTGGGAAAGGGTAGGAGTTGTCTAATTCCGTCAACTCCGAATTTTGAAATCGAACTAAACACCGAAAAATATCTTAAATTTAACATTATATTTTGTACAAACTTTCAAAATATAAGTATAATTTTTAAACGCAAAATATGTATTATTTTTTGAAAATTAATACTTTATTTTTAAGTAAATAGAATAATATAATATATTAATTTTGGAAAATTGTAAGTTAATTAATAAAATAACATAAATACGGAAACGGCGGCAAAAATAATGAATTGTATAATAATAATATAATTAATTCTGAATTTATTCAATATATTTTTCTCTCGTTAAATAGTAGGAGAAACGTAATATATATACACATACGTATATATAAGTATGAAATTTAATATTAAATTTGGTTACAAAATAGTAGAAAAAATATAAATATAGTCTACAAACGTCGCATATATGCTATTTTTTCAAAATAAGTACTCTATTTATAAGGAAATAATATAATATAATATATTAATATTAGATAATAATTACTTGATTACGAAATTAACATTAATTTAAAAAGTGGCCCGAAAACAAGGCATTCTATCATTATAATTCAATTAAATTAGGATTTACATATCGTGTTTTTTTCCTGTTAAATAATTTGATTATCGAAAAACAAATATTTTCCTCGAAAAATAATTTATTCTTTCAGAAATTGTTATAATTATTAAAATTGGCCCATAGAAGAAGAATTATTTAAATATCAAAAAATTAATTCAAGATTTGTTTATTATATTTTAGCTAAGAAGTTAAATAATTTGGTAAATTTAATATGATGATTTTTGAATATTATTTTTTTTGGTGAAATAACTACTTTATAATTGGAAAATGTAAATTAGTTTAAAAATAAAGAACTTTTAAAGAATGGCCTCAGTGTTAATTTGCGGGGCCCGCCAGAATTCCCAGGAATTAGATAAATTCCTCTCAAAATTTTCGAATTCGGAACCAAAATTGGAAAAGGGTAAGCATTGTCTAATTCCGTTAATTCCGAATTTTGCAGTCGTGGTAGGCACCGCAATTTAGTAGTTGGACTTTTAATTCCTCCAATTTTCTCAATTCGTGCGGTTCGAAATCCGTCAAAATTGACCCTTAAGCGTCGTTCGGATGAATTCCCAGTCTCGAATTGAGAAATTGGTCGACTCTGTGTCTTCCTTGATTGTGATGGAATTGTTTAAATTGGCTAATTCCGGCGTTTGACTGAGTATTTTTTGGTTGGAATTAGAAATTGATTAATTCTCTCTATTTTAAAAAATATATTAAATTATATATTATATTTAGTACAAAGTTAAATATATAAATATAATTCATCAACACAAAATATATTTCATTTTATAAAATTAATAATTTATTTTTCAGTAAATAGAATAATATAATATACTTACAACAGAAAATAATAAGCTAATGAAAAAATCAATATAAATATAAAAATGGCCAAAGTAATGAATTCCCAATCTAGAATTGAGTAATTGATCAACTCGGTCAATTGCGAGAAATTGTGGGAATCGTTAGAATTGTCGAATTTCGGAATTTGGATGCGTATTTTTTCGATGGAATTCAAGATTGATTAATTCTCTCAATTTTAAGAAAATATATTGAATTTAGTTTTGTATTTTCTAGAAAATGGAATGATACGAATATAATTCATAGATAAAAAATATATATTATTTTTTGAAAACTAATACTTCATTTATAAGTAAATAGAATAACATAATATATTAATATTAGAAAATACCAAGCTAATTAAAGAATTAATATACATATGAAGAAGGCCCAAAAAATAAGGAATTCGATAATTATAATCCATTTAATTTGGGATTTATTTAATAAACTTTTTCTTATAAAATAGTTTGATAAAGGTCAAACACAAATTTATTGAATTTAGTACAAAATACTAAAAAAATATAAATATAATTTACAAACAGATGATATATACCATTTTTGAGAAATTAATAATTTATTTGTCAGTAAATAGAATAATATAAGAAGTTACTATTATAAAATGCCGGTTAATTCGAAAAATTGAAAAAAATTTAAAAATGGCCCAAAATTATGGAATTCAATAATTATAACACTATTAATTTAAAAAATGGCCTAAATGTTAATTTGTGGGCCCCGCCGTACTTCCCCAGAATTAGTTGTATTTCTCGCAAAATTTTTTGAATCCACAACCGGAATCGGGAAAGGGTAGGAGTTGTCTAATTCCGTCAACTCCGAATTTTGAAATCGAACAAAACACCGAAAAATATCTTAAATTTAACATTATATTTGGTACAAACTTTCAAAATATAAGTATAATTTATAAACACAAAATAAGTATTATTTTTTGAAAATTAATACTTTATTTTTAAGTAAATAGAATAGTATAATATATTAATTTTGGAAAATTGTAAGTTAATTAATAAAATAACATAAATACGGAAACGGCAGCAAAAATAATGAATTTTATAATAATAACATAATTAATTCTGAATTTATTTAATATATTTTTTCTCGTTAAATAGTAGGAGAAACGTAATATATATACACATTCATATATATATGTAAGAAATTTAACATTAAATTTGGTAACAAAATAGTAGAAAAAATATAAATATAGTCTACAAACGTCGCATATATGCTATTTTTTCAAAATAAGTACTCTATTTATAAGGCAATAATATAATATAATATATTAATATTAGATAATAATTACTTGATTACGAAATTAACATTAATTTGAAAAGTGCCCCGAAAACAAGGCATTCTATCATTATAACTCAATTAAATTAGGATTTACATATCGTATTTTTTTCCTGTTAAATAATTTGATTACCGAAAAACAAATATTTTCCTCGAAAAATAATTTATTCTTTCTGAAATTGTTATAATTATTAAAATTGGCCCATAGAAGAAGAATTATTTAAATATCAAAAAATTAATTCAAGATTTGTTTATTATATTTTAGCTAAGAAGTTAAATAATTTGATAAATTTAATATGATGATTTTTGAATATTATTTTTTTTTGGTGAAATAGCTACTTTATAATTAAAAAAAGTAAATTAGTTTAAAAATAAAGAACTTTTAAAGAATCGCCTCAGTGTTAATTTGTGGGGCCCGCCAGAATTCCCAGGAATTAGATAAATTCCTCTCAAAATTTTCGAATTCGGAACCAAAATTGGAAAAGGGTAAGAATTGTCTAATTCCGTGAATTCCGAATTTTGCGGTCGTGGTAAGCACCGCAATTTAGTAGTTGGACTTTTAATTCCCCCAATTTCCTCAATTCATGCTGTTCGAAATCCGTCAAAGGCAACCCTTAAGCATCGTTCGGATGAATTCCCAATCTGGAATTGAGAAATTGGTCGACTCTGTGTGTTCCTTGATTGTGACGGAATTGTTGAAATTGGATAATTCCGGCGTTTGACTGAGTCTTTTTTGGTTGGAATTAGAAATTGATTAGTTCGCTCTATTTTAAGAAATATATTAAATTTCATATTATATTTGGTACAAAGTTAAATATATAAATATAATTCATCAACACAAAATATATTTCATTTTATAAAATTAATAATTTATTTATGAGTAAATAGAATAATATAATATACTAACAACAGAAAATAATAAGCTAATGAAAAAATCAATATAAATCTAAAATGGCCAAATTAATGAATTCCCAATCGAGAATTGAGTAATTGATCAACTCGGTCAATTCCGAGAAAATGTGGGAATCGTTAGAATTGTCGAATTTCGGAATTTGGATGCGTATTTTCTCGATGGAATTCAAGATTGATTTATTTCTCTCACTGAAGAAAAGGTTATTGAATTTAGTTTGCCAGTGTGTAGAAAATGGGAAAGGTCACCGAATATCATTCATAAATAAAAACTATATATTCTTTCGAAAACTAATACTTTATATACGTAAATCGAATAACATAATATATTAATATTAGAAAAAACAAAAATACCAAGCTAATTACAAAATTAAAATAATATCAAGAAGGCCCCAAAATTAAGGACTTCTATAATTATAATCCGATTATTTGGGACTTAGTAATAAACTTTTCTTATAAATAGTTTGATAAAGGTCAAACACAATTTATTGAATTTAGTTACAAAATTACTAAAAAATATAAATATAATTTACAAACAGAGGATATATACTATTTTTGAGAAATTAATAATTTATTTGTCAATAAATAGAATAATATAAGATGTTACTATTATAAAATGCCGGTTAATTCGAAAAATTGATAAAAATTTAAAAATGGCCCAAAATTATGGAATTCAATAATTATAACACTATTAATTTAAAAAATGGCCTAAATGTTAATTTGTGGGCCCCGCCGTACTTCCCCAGAATTAGGTGTATTTCTCGCAAAATTTTTTGAATCCACAACCGGAATCGGGAAAGGGTAGGAGTTGTCTAATTTCGTCAACTCCGAATTTTGAAATCGAACTAAACACCGAAAAATATCTTAAATTTAACATTATATTTGGTACAAACTTTCAAAATATAAGTATAATTTTTAAACGCAAAATATGTATTATTTTTTGAAAATTAATACTTTATTTTTAAGTAAATAGAATAATATAATATATTAATTTTGGAAAATTGTAAGTTAATTAATAAAATAACATAAATACGGAAACGGCGGCAAAAATAATGAATTGTATAATAATAATATAATTAATTCTGAATTTATTCAATATATTTTTCTCTCGTTAAATAGTAGGAGAAACGTAATATATATACACATACATATATATAAGTATGAAATTTAATATTAAATTTGGTTACAAAATAGTAGAAAAAATATAAATATAGTCTACAAACGTCGCATATATGCTATTTTTTCAAAATAAGTACTCTATTTATAAGGAAATAATATAAGATAATATATTAATATTAGATTATAATTACTTGATTACGAAATTAACATTAATTTAAAAAGTGGCCCGAAAACAAAGCATTCTATCATTATAATTGAATTAAATGAGGGTTTACATATCGTATTTTTTTCCTGTTAAATAATTTGATTACCGAAAAACAAATATTTTCCTCGAAAAATAATTTATTATTTCTGAAATTGTTATAATTATTAAAATTGGCCCATGGAAGATGAATTTTTTAAATATCAGAAAATTAATTCAAGATTTGTTTATTATATTTTAGCTAAGAAGTTAAATAATTTGATAAATTTAATATGATGATTTTTGAGTATTATTTTTTTTGGTGAAATAACTACTTTATAATTAAAAAAGTAAATTAGTTTAAAAATAAAGAACTTTTAAAGAATGGCCTCAGTGTTAATTTGCGGGGCCCGCCAAAATTCCTAGGAATTAGATAAATTCCTCTCAAAATTTTCGAATTCGGAACCAAAATTGGAAAAGGGTAAGAATTGTCTAATTCCGTGAATTCCGAATTTTGCGGTCGTGGTAAGCACCGCAATTTAGTAGTTGGACTTTTAATTCCCCCAATTTCCTCAATTCATGCGGTTCGAAATCCGTCAAAGGCAACCCTTAAGCATCGTTCGGATGAATTCCCAATCTGGAATTGAGAAATTGGTCGACTCTGTCTCTTCCTTGATTGTGACGGAATTGTTGAAATTGGCTAATTCCGGCGTTTGACTGAGTATTTTTTGGTTGAAATTAGAAATTGATTAGTTCTCTCTATTTTAAAAAATATATTAAATTTAATATTATATTTGGTACAAAGTTAAATATATAAATATAATTCATCAACACAAAATATATTTCATTTTATAAAATTAATAATTTATTTATGAGTAAATAGAATAATATAATATACTAACAACAGAAAATAATAAGCTAATGAAAAAATCAATATAAATCTAAAAATGGCCAAAGTAATGAAATCCCAATCTAGAATTGAGTAATTGATCAACTCGGTCAATTGCGAGAAATTGTGGGAATCGTTAGAATTGTCGAATTTCGGAATTTGGATGCGTATTTCCTCGATGGAATTCAAGATTGATTAATTCTCTCAATTTTAAGAAAATGTATTGAATTTAGTTTTGCATTTTGTAGAAAATGGAAAGGTACGAATATAATTCATAAATAAAAAATATATATTATTTTTCGAAAACTAATACTTTATTTATAAGTAAATAGAATAACATAATATATTAATATTAGAAAATACCAAGCTAATTACAAAATTAAAATACATATCAAGAAGGCCCAAAAGTAAGCAATTCTATAATTATAATCCGATTAATTTGGGACTTAGTTAATAAACTTTTTCTTATAAAATTGTTTGATAAAGGTCAAACACAAATTTATTGAATTTAGTACAAAATACTAAAAGAATATAAATATAATTTACAAACAGAGGATATATACTATTTTTGAGAAATTAATAATTTATTTCTCAGTAAATAGAATAATATAAGATGTTACTATTATAAAATGCCGGTTAATTTGAAAAATTGGTAAAAATTTAAAAAAGGGCCCAAAATTATGGAATTCAATAATTATAATACTATTAATTTGAAAAATGGCCTAAAGGTTAATTTGTGGGCCCCGCCCTAATCCGCCAGAATTAGTTGTATTTCTCTCAAAATTTTTTGAACCCAAAACCGAAATTGGGAAAGGGTAGCAGTTGTCTAATTCCGTCAACTCCGAATTTTGAAATCGAACTAAACTCCGAAAAATATCTTAAATTAAACATTATATTTGGTACAAACTTTCAAAATATAAGTATAATTTATAAACACAAAATATGTATTATTTTTTGAAAATTAATACTTTATTTTTAAGTAAATAGAATAATATAATATATTAATTTTGGAAAATTGTAAGCTAATTAATAAAATAACATAAATACGAAAACGGCGGCAAAAATAATGAATTGTATAATAATAATATAATAAATTATGAATTTATTCAATATATTTTTTCTCGTTAAATAATAGGAGAAACGTAATATGTATACCCATACATATATAAGTATGAAATTTAATATTAAATTTGGTTATAAAATAGTAGAAAAAATATAAATATAGTCTACAAACGTCGCATATATGCTATTTTTTCAAAATAAGTACTCTATTTATAAGGAAATAATATAATATAATATATTAATATTAGATAATAATTACTTGATTACGAAATTAACATTAATTTAGAAAGCGGCCCGAAAACAAAGCATTTTATGATTATAATTCAATTAAATTAGGATTTACATATCGTATTTTTTTCCTGTTAAATAATTTGATTACCGAAAAACAAATATTTTCCTCGAAAAATAATTTATTCTTTCTGAAATTTTTATAATTATTAAAATTGGCCCATAAAAGAAGAATTATTTAAATATCAGAAAATTAATTTTAATTCAAGATTTGTTTATTATATTTTAGCTAAGAAGTTAAATAATTTGATAAATTTAATATGATGATTTTTGAATATTATTTTTTTTGGTGAAATAACTACTTTATAATTAAAAAAAGTAAATTAGTTTAAAAATAAAGAACTTTTAAAGAATCGCCACAGTGTTAATTTGCGGGGCCCGCCAGAATTCCCAGGAATTAGATAAATTCCTCTCAAAATTTTCGAATTCAGAACCAAAATTGGAAAAGGGTAAGAATTGTCTAATTCCGTCAATTCCGAATTTTGCAGTCGTGGTAAGCACCGCAATTTAGTAGTTGGACTTTTAATTCCCCCAATTTCCTCAATTCATGCGGTTCGAAATCCGTCAAAGGCAACCTTTAAGCGTCGTTCGGATGAATTCCCAATCTGAAATTGAGAAATTGGTCGACTCTGTGTGTTCCTTGATTGTGACGGAATTGTTGAAATTGGATAATTCCGGCGTTTGACTGAGTCTTTTTCGGTTGGAATTAGAAATTGATTAGTTCGCTCTATTTTAAGAAATTTATTAAATTTCATATTATATTTGGTACAAAGTTAAATATATAAATATAATTCATCAACACAAAATATATTTCATTTTATAAAATTAATAATTTATTTATGAGTAAATAGAATAATATAATATACTAACAACAGAAAATAATAAGCTAATGAAAAAATCAATATAAATCTAAAAATGGCCAAAGTAATGAATTCCCAATCTAAGAATTATCCAATTCTGTCACTTCTGAATTTCACAGTCGTACTAAGCACTGTAATTTAGGGGTTGGACTTTTAATTCCTCCAATTTCCTCAATTCGTGGGGTTTGAAATTCGCCCAAAGAGACCCTTAAGCGACATTTCGATGAATTCCCAATCCGCAATTGAGAAATTGTTCAACTCTGTGAATTTCTTGATAGTGAGGGAATTGTTGAAATTGTCTAATTCTGGTGTTTGACTGAGTATTTTTTGGTTGGAATTAGAAATTGATTAGTTCTCTCTGTTTTAAAAAAAAATTAAATTTAATATTATATTTGGTACAAACTTAAAAATTTAAATATAATTCACCGACACAAAATATATTTTACTTTTTAAAAATTAATAATTTATTTATAAGTAAATAGAATAATATAATATATTAAGAACAGAAAATAATAAGCTAATGAAAAAATCAATATAAATTTAAAAATGGCCAAAAATAATGAATTCGCAATCTAGAATTGAGTAATTGATCAGCTCTGTCAATTTCGAGAAATTGAGGGAATCGTTAGAATTGTCTAATTTTGGAATTTGGATGAGTATTTTCTCGATGGAATTAAAAATTGATTAATTCACTCAATTTTAAGAAAATATATTAAATTTTATTTTACATTTTTTAGAAAATGGAAAGATATGAATATAATTCATAAACAGAAAATATATATTGTATTTTCGAAAATTAATACTTTATAGATACGTAAATAGAATAACATAATATATTAATATTAGAAAATACCAAGTTAATTAAAAAATTCATATAAATTTCAAAAAGGCCCAAAAATAAAGAATTCTATATCTATAATTTGATTACTTTGGGATTTATTTCATATACTTATTGCTTTTAAAATAATTTGATAGAGGTAAAATACAAATTTACTAAATTTAATATTAAATTTAGTACAAAATACTAAAAAAATATAAATATAATTTACAAACTGAACATATATACTATTTTCTAGAAATAAATAATTTATTTATCAGTAAGTAGAATAATATAATATGTTAATATTAGAAAATACCGAGTTTATTTAGAAAATTGATAAAAATTTGAAAATGACCAAAAATATAGAATTCAATAATTATAATACTATTAATTTAGGATTTATTATTTTCTTAATCAAATAATTTGATAAATATAAAATACGTATTTTTTATAAATATCATTTGTTATTTAAAAAAAATATAACTATTAAAATGGCCCAAAAATAGTAAATTATTTAAATATAATAAAAGCAATTTCTAATTTGTTTATTATATTTTAGATAACAATTTAAATATTTTGATAAATTTAACATTATAATTTTTCAATATAATTTACTTTCAGTGAAATAAATAATTTAAAATTCATACAAGTAAATCAAATTAAAAATAAAGAACTTTTAAAAAATGGCCGAAAGGTTAATTTGTGGGCCCTACCGTAATTCCCGAGAATTAGTTGTATTTCTCTCAAAAATTTTTGAAACCCAAAATTGGAATTGGGAAAGGGTAGGAATTGTCTAATTCCGTTAACTCTGAATTTTGAAATCAAACCAATCACCATAATTGAGGAGTTCGACTTTTCATTCCAACAATTCTCTCAATTCCTAGCATTTTGTATCCTTCCCAATAGATCCTTCATCGCCATTCTGATGAATTCCCAATCTGGAATTGAGAAATTGGTCGACTTTGTCAATTCCTAGAAAGTGAGGGAATTATCAGAATTGCCTAATTCCGATGTTTGGATGAGTATTTTTTTGATGAAATTAGAAATTGATTTGTTCTCTCTATTTCGAAACATATATTAAATAATACATTAGATTTAGTACAAACTTTCAAAATATAAATATAATTTATAAACACAAAATATATATTATTTCTTGAAAATTAATACTTTCTTTTAAGTAAACAGAATAATATAATATATTAATTTTCGAAAATAGTAAGTTAATTAAAAAATAACTATAAATATGAAAATGGCCCAAAAGTAATGAAACTGTAAAGAAGAATAAACGTGAATTAAGATTTATTAATATATTTTTTCTCGTTATGAAATAGTTTGGCTTAAATGGTAATATATAATCTATATATATAGTATATATATACATCTGAAATTTAATATTAAACTTTAGTTACAACATATGAAACAAATATAAATATAGTCTACAAACGTCACGTATACTCTATTTTCTCAAAATAAGTACTTTATTTATAAGTAAATAATGTAATATAATATATTAATATTAGATAACAGTTACTTAATTAAGAAATTAACATGAATTTAAAAGTGGCCCAAACAAAAAGAATTCTATAGTTATAACTCAATTAAATTGGGATTTACATATTATTTTGTCTTCCTGTTAAATAATTTGATTACTGAGAAACAAATATTTTCCCCGAAAAATAATTTATTATTTTAAAAATTAATATAATTATTAAAAGGGCCCATAAAAGAAGAATTAT
>RXID01016966.1:0-12235 GCA_005019695.1 Trichopus zeylanicus subsp. travancoricus
CTACTACCACTAGTTTTGCAACTGTTGCAACTACTACTACTACTACTAGTACTACAACTACAATTACTACAACAACAACTACTACTACTATAACAACAAATACTACTACTATTACTTTTGCTACTACAACAACTGCATCCGTGACTTCTACTACTACTACTACTACTACTACAACCACAACTGCTATAACTTCAAATGCAACATCTCCTTTTACAACTTCTACTACTACTACTGTTACTACTACTATCACTACAATGCTGCTAGTACTTCAACTGCTACTAATACTACGACTACTACCATTTCTACTACTAATTAGTAGCAGGAGTAGTAGTAGTAGGAGTTGTAGTAGCAATAGTAGCAATAGTAATATGGTAGTAGGAGTAGTAGGAGTAGTAGGAGTAGTAGTTGTTGTTGTTGTTATAATTGTAATAGTTGTAATAGTAGCAGTACTAGCAGCGATAGTTGTAGTATTAGTAGTAGTAGGAGCAGTTGTAGTAGTTGTAGTAGCGGTAGTAGTGTGAATAGTAGTAGTAGCCGGAGTTGTAGTAGTAGTAGCAATAATAGTAGTAGTTGAAGTTGAAGAATTAGGGGTATCTGTAGTAGTAGTAATAGTAGTAGAAGTAGTAGTAGTTATAGTTTTAGTGGTAGAAGTGGTGGTAGTTGTAGTAGTAGTGCTAGAAGTACTAATAATAGTAGTAGCAGTTGTAGCCGTAGCAGCAGCAGCAGCAGTAATAGTAGTAGTTGTTGTTGTTGTTGCTGTAGTAGTATTAGTAGCACAAGTACGAGTAGAAGCAGTAGCAGTAGCATAGTAATAGTAGTAGTAGTGGAAGTAGTAGTAGTAGTTGTCATAGTAGTTGTTGTTAAAGTAATAGTAGCAGTAGCTGCAACAGTAGCAATGGCAGCTACAGTAGCTATAGTGGTAGTAGCAACAACAACAACAACAACAATAGTAGTAGTAGAAGTTGTTATTGTTCTTCTTCTTGTAGTAGTAGTAGAAGTTGTTGTTGTTGTTCTTGTTGCAGTAGTAGTAGTAGTTGTTGTTGTTGTTGTACTAGTAACACTAGTAGTAGCAGCACCAATAATAGTAGTTGGGGTTGCTACTGCTACTACTATTACAACTACTACTTATACTACAGTGACAACTACTATTACAATTAAAACTGCTGCTACTACTAACTCTACTAGCACAACAACAACAACTACTACTACAGCAACTACTGCTACTATTGCTACTACTGCTTCCGCTACTACTACTACTACTACTACTACTACTATTATTGCTATTAATATGGCTGCTACTCCAAGAACAACTACTACTACAATTATCAGTACTGCTACTCTTCAACTACTACTTCTAGCCTACTACTACTACTACTACGCACTGCAACTGCTATTGCTACTACCACCACTACTACTACTACTTCTGCTACTGCACTGCTTCTTCTTCTACTACTATGACTCCTACTACTTCTACTCCTACACCTACTATTAATACAACTCCTATTGCTACGACGACTACTTCTACTACTATGACTACTACTACAACAACAACTACTGCTACTACAATTGCTACTACTATTACGACTAATACTAGTACTACCTCCACCGCTACTATTCCTGCTGATGCTGCTGCTACCGCTGCTGCTACTACTGTTGCTATTGTTGTTGCTGTGAGAACTACTACTACTACTTTTTCACAAACTACTACTACTAGTGCTACCATTACTACTTCTAGTACTACAACAACTGCTACTACTAGTACTACTGCTGCTGCTACTACTACTACTACTACTACTACCACTACTACGACGGCTACTACTAATACAGCTACTAATATAACTATTGTTGTTGATGCTGCTGCCACTACTACTATGACTCCTACTACACCTCCAGCTATTACTACTACTACTACTACTACTCCTAACTATCCTTCTACTACTACTACTACCACCGCTACTAGTTCTCCTACTACAACTATTATTACTTCTGCCACTGCTACAGCTAGCACAACTACTACTAATACTTCTGCTATTGCTACTACTACTACTAGTAATACTACTACTACTACTAATACAACTACTTCTCCTACTCCTACTAGTACTACTACTACTACTACTACTACTACTACTACTAAAACTACTACTACTACTTCTATGACTACTATTGTTGCTATTGCTGTTGTTGGCACAACTACAACTACTACTACCAGTACTACTAATACTACCACTAATATTATTATTACTACTACTACATCTACTACTACTACAACAACAACAACTACTGCCACTACTGCTACTACTACTCCTATAACTACTATTGAAACTACTACTGCTACTTCTACTACAAATGTTGCTGCTGCTGTCATTGTTGCATCTACTACAACTACTACTGCAAGTACTACTAATACAACCACAAATATTATTATTACTACTACTACTACAACAACAACTACTACTACTAATACAACTACTAGTACCACAACTACTACTACCATAACTACTACTGCCACTACTACTACTACTGCTACAACAACAACAACAACAACTACGACTAGTACTACTACTACTCATCCTACTCCTCCTCCTCCTTCTCCTACTACTACTACTACTACTACTTCTACTCCAACTACTACTACAACTGCGACTACTACTGATACAACTACTATTACTACTATTACAACTTGACAAACTACTACTACTACTACTTCTGCTACTACTACTATGGCAACTACTACTACTACTGCTACTGCTACTTCTAACACTCCAACTACAATGACCACCACCACTTCTACTACTTGTACTATTAGTACGACTGCGACTAATACTGCCGGTACTTCTACTCCTACTCCTACTACAGGTAGCAGCAATAGTAGCAGTGTTACTGGTATCGGTAGCAACAGTATCAGAGTTGTAGTAGTAGCAGTAGTAGCAACAGTAGTAGTTGTAGTAGCAGTAGTAGGAGTAGTAGCGATAGTATCAGTAGTAGTAGCAGTAGTAATAGTGGCAGTAGCAATAGTAGCAACTGTAGTAATCGTAGTAGTAGGAGTAGTAGTAGCAGTGGGAAAAGTAGTAGCAATAGTAGTTGTAGTAGCAGAAGTAGTAGTTGCAGTTATAGTGGTTGTAGCGGTAACAGTAGTAGAAATAGTAGTAGTAGCAGCAATAGTAGCAGGAGCAGTAGCAGTAGTAGTAGTTATAGTAGTAGTAGTAGTAGTAGTACAACACAACTACTATAACTAGTACAACAAAGACCACTACTACTACTACTGTTGTTGCTATTGCTGCTATTACCATCGCTACCACACCGACTACTACAACTACTGTTATTTCCACTTCTGCTTCTACTACCACTACTACTACTGCAACAATTGTTACTACTACTGCTACCACTACTATAACTACAAATATTACTTCAAGTACTTCAACAACTACAACAACAACTTCTACTACTGCAACAACAGCAATAATAACAAGAACAACAACTAGCATTATTATTACTACTACCACTCCTAGTAATACTACTACTACTATTACTTTTGTTACTACTACTACTACTGCAATAGCTACAGAAGCCACTAGTACTGCTCCTACTACATCTTCTACAACTGCAACTACAACTGCCCCTACTGTGACTACCACTACTATGACTACCGCTGTACTACTACTTGTACTTCTTCTGCTACTACTAAAACTATTTCTACTACTACTCCAACTACAGTTGCTACTACGACCACTCCTACGAATACTACAACTAATACTACTACTACTATAGCTCCTACTGCTACTACTACTACTACTACACTAGCTACTTCTACCACTGCTATAGATACTACTATTACTGCTAGTACTGCTACTACGGCTACTGCTACAACCATTGCTGCCACTACTGCTACTACTACTACTGCTACTACTTATAGTAATATTACTACTACTACTATTACTACTAGTCTTACTTCTACTACTAATTTTCGAACTACAACTATTTTTGCTCCTACTAATGCTGCTACTGCTACTGCTACTACTCATACTACTACTACTACTACTACTATTTCGTCTAGTGTACTTCTATTACTACTACTACAACTACTACTACTACTATTATTACTACAATGGCCACCACTACTATCTCTACTACAACTACTGCTGCTACTATAGTTACTACTATTACAACAACAAGTACTACTACTACTACTACTTCTACTACTACTTTTTCTCCCGCAACATAAACTAATAATACTACCACAACTGCTACTATTGCTGCTACTACAACAACTATTGCTATTCCTACTACAACTACTACTATTGCTGCCACTAATAATGATACTACTACTACTCATCTTGCTACTCCTGCCACTTCCATTACTGCTACGACTACTACTGCTAGTAATAGTACTACTTCAATAACTACTTCTACTACTACTACTACTAGTAGCACTACTACTTCTCCCACAACTAGAACGACTACTAGTCCTTGACTCTGCTGCACTAGGTTACTACACGACTACTACGACTAGCTACGACTACGCCTACTACTTACTACTACTACTACTACTACTACTACTACTCTTATGTACTCCAACTACTGTTCATGCTACATTAGCTACTACTACTACTACTGCTACTACCACTGCTACTACTGCTACTGCTACTACAACCACTACTACTACTACAACAACTACTGCTGCTATTACTACCTCTACTGCTGCTTGTTCTTGAACTGCTACAATTACTACTACTACTACTGCTCCAGCTACTACTACTATTACAGCTGCTACTACATCTAATACTGCTGGTATTGCTACCACTGCTATGACTGCTACTACTGCTACTACCATTACTACTACTACTATGACTACTACTAATATTAATACTACTACTACTACAACAACAACTACTAGTGCTAATACTATAGTTGCTACTACTACTACAACAACTATTACTACTACTGCTGACACTATTGCTACTTCTATCACAACTACTCCTACTACTACTACTACTACTACTACTACTACTACTGTTGCTACTGCTACTGCTGACCCTACTGCTACTTCTACCACTACTACTACTACTGCAACTACTATTGCTATTACTACTACTACTAGTACTACTACTACAACTACTGTGGTAGTTGCTATTGCAACTACTACTACTACTAGTACTAATGCTGCTACTACTTCTACTATAGTAAGTGTTGTTGCTACTGCTACGACTACTGCTACTACTGCAGCAACTACTACTTCGCTACTATTACTGCTGCTACTGCAACTACTACCTCTACTGCCATAGAATAGCTACTACTGCCAGTGATACTACTCCTACAACTAATGCTACTACTACTATTAATACTACTACTGCTTCTGAAACTACCTCCACAAGTATGACAACTACTACTACTGCTACTACGGATTCTACTAATAGTAATACTACTACTAATGCCACTAATATCACTACTACTGCTATTGCTACTATGGATGCTGCTGCTACTACTACTCCTACTACTGCTACAACAACAACTGCTACTGCTGCTACTATGACTATTACTACTGCTACTACTGCTACTACTACTGTAATACTACTATCATTGCTACTGCTACTGCTACTGCTACTGCTACTACTTTTGCTACTACTAATACTTCTACTACTCCTACTACTACCCCTCCTTCTAGTACTATTGCCATTGCTACTACTACTTCTGCTACTACAGTTATTACAACTAGTTCCCCTAATTATACTACTTCTGCAACTACTACAGCTATGGCTACTACTGCTTCTACAACAACAAGTACTACCGCAGATACCACAACAACTACTTCTGCTAATACTATGTTTGCTAATACTACTATAACAACAACTACTACTACTGCTGCTGCTAATACTACAACTACCACTATGACTACTACTACTACTACTTGTACTACTAGTACTACTATTACTACTATTAATACTACTAGAAGAACCACTACTTCTACTACTCCTACAACTACTATTTCAAGAACTACTACTACTAGTCCTCCTCCTCCTCCTACTGCTACTACAACTACAACTATTGCTATTACTATTGCTACTATAACTACCACTCCTCCTCCTCCTCCTACTACTACTGCTATTATTACTACTACTACAAAAAATACTACTACTACTACTAATACTACTACTACTGCTGCTGCTGCTGCTACAACTATAGCTACTTTGACTACTACTTCCGCACTATTATTTCTATTACCACAACCACTGCTACTGTTATTATTACTGCAACTGTTACTACAGCAACTACTCCTACCCTAACTCTACTACAACTACTAAGACTACAACTATGACTACTATTGCTAGTACTACAACTACTGCTACTTCTGCTACAACGACTATCGCTACTCATACTTCTACTACTACAACTACTTCTACTGCCACTACTACTACAACTGTTACTACTACTTCTCACATTACCACTACTTTAGCTACTACTATTTCTACTATTACTGCTACTGCTAATATACTACTACTAATAAAACCTATATGATTACTTCTACTATTGCTGATACAGCTACTACTGCTACTACTGCTGCTACTACTACTAGTACAACTTCTACTACTCCTGCTGCTACTAGCACTCCCACTACTACTACTACTACTACTATTGTTGCAGCTACTACAACTACTACTTCTACGACAACTACTACAACTACTACTAGTACTATTACAACTGCTATTGCGGCTAATGTACTATTACTTCTACTAGTACTAGTACTACAACTACTGCTACAACTACTCCTAGCTATACCACTATTACTACTACTACTACGACTACTACTACTATTACTACTACATCTACGGCTACTACTAGTACTTCTACTTCTACGAGTACTGCTACTGCTGCTGGTACTACTACTACTATCACTACTATTACTATGGCTCCGACTGTTGCTGCGACTACCACTACGACTATGAGTGCTACTGCTACTGCTACTTCTACTTCTACTACAACAACTACTGCTACTACTACTACTCCTGCTACACCTACTACTACTACTACAACTACTACTATAGCGGCTACGACCACTACTACTAGTAATACTACTACTACTATTACTACTACTCTTGCTACTTCTACCCATGCTACTGCTATAGCTACCGCTACTACTAAGACTTCTACTACTGCTACTGTTGTTGCTGCTACTACTACTGCAACAGGTACTAATATTACTACTTCTGCTGCTACACCATTCATAATACTAACCACTACTTCTACTACTAACAACTACTACCACTGCTACTACCATTACTACGGCTACTACTGTGACTACTACTAACTGCAACTACTACTACTTCCACTACATCTCTTCTACTACTACGACAACAAAAGCTACGGCTTCTCCTGCAGCCACTATTGCCTCTACTACTGCTACTACTACCACTACTGCTACTCCTACTACTACTAATACTACTACTATTGTTGCTTCTATTACTACTACAATAGTTGCTACTACCATTAATACTACAACTATTGCTACTACCACTGCAACTTCTACTACTACTTCTACTTCTACTACTACAACTTCTACTTCGACTACTGCTATTATCGCTACAACCACTACTACTACTACTACTACTACTACTACTACTGCTACTACTGGTAGAACTACCACTTCTCATACTACTAGTAATACTGCTACTGCAGCTACTTCAACTACTACTGCTACTAATATTACGGCTATTGCTACTACTACTACACCTACTACTACTACTATGTTTACTACTCCTTCTACTACTATGTCTACTACTACTTCTAGTAATACTACTACAGCTAATACTATTGCCACTGCTAGTATTGCTTTCACTACTGCTACTCATGGTACTATGACTACTGCTTCTTCTGCTGCTGCTACTACTGCTACAACTATAATTTTTACTACTACTACTATTGCTACTGCTCTACCCCTGCAACTATTGCAACTACTGCTAATACTGCTACTTGCTACAACTGTTGCACCTGCTACTACTATCACACCTACTATAGCTTCCACAGCTACTACCACTACTACTACTAATACTAATTCTAATCCTTCTGCTACTACTATTGCTACTACTACTACTATTACCTCAAATGCTACTACAACTACTTCTACTAGTTCTTCTACCACTATGACTACTACTACTAGTATGACTACTAGTACAACTACAGTACTACTAATACTACTACTACAACTACAATTGTTCCCATTACTCCAATTACTACTAGCACAACTACTGTACTGCTACTACTATAGCTACTTATGATACTACTACCACTGCTACCACTTCTTTTTCTACTATTGTTGCGGCTACTACTACAGCTATGACTATTAGAACCATTATTACTGCTACTACTGCTACTATAGCTATTGGTACTACTAAGACTACTACTATAGCTAATAATGCTACAACTGCTATAACTAGTACTGGCATCATTGCTAGTAGTATTGCTACTCCAACTACTGCAACTGCCACCACTACTACTACTATAGCTACTACTGCTACTGCTGCTGCAACAAGTATTGCTACAACTACCATAATTACTATTACTACTACTACTACTCCTACAACTACTACTATTACTTACTACTACTATTACTACTACTTCTATTGCTACAAAAATTACTACTACTAATATTACTACTATTACTACTACTATTACTGCTACTACTATTACTACTGCTACGACTACGTCTCCTGCTAACACAACTGCTGCTACTTCAACTACTACTACTACACTACTACTACTTCTAATATAACTACCACTACTACTACCATAGCTACTTTTGTTACTACTACTACTGCCACTACTACTGTTACTATTGCTATTACTTCCAATACTACAACAACTACTGCTACTGCTGCTACTACTACAGCGACTACTGCTACTACTACTTTTATTACAACTACTACTTCTACTAACACTACAACTACCACTACTACTACTATTACTACAACTTCTACTACAAGTGCTACTACTACCCTTACTACAACTGCTACTACTATTACCACCACTACTGCTATTATTACTATTGCTATTACTATTGTTACTACTACTATTACTGCTATTACTACTACTACTTCTACTACTACTAATACTACTACTACTACAACAACTACTATTACTACTAATACTACTACTACTACAATTACTACTACTGCTTCTCCTACAATAACAACTACTACTAATTATCCTACTACTATTACTATTCCTACTACTACTGCTGCTTCTACTACATCTATTACCCCTGCTACTTCTACAACTGCAACTATTACTACTACTACTACCGCTTCAAAGACAATAACAACAACTACTACTACTGCTGCTGCTACTGCTACTACTACTACTACTACTACTACTACTACTACTACTACTACTACTAGTACTACTCCAACAACTACTACTACATCTATAATGGCTACCACAACTACTACTAGTACTATTATAAATTCAAAAATTACTACCACTAGTCCAACTACAACTATTGCTACTATGGCTACTACAGCAACTACTACTACTGCTGCTACTATAGCTCCTACAGCTACTGCTTCTACTACTTTTACTATAGCTACTATTGTTATTGCTGCAATTGCCACTACTACTACTTCCGCTACTAATGCTAGTACTGCAACTATCGCTGTTACCCCTACTACCCTAACTGCTACTACTAGTACTGATACTGCTATTGCTACTGCTACTACGACTACGACTACTACTGCTACTACTAGTACTACTTCTGCTACTACTATTACTACTTCTGCTACTACTACTGCTACTACTACCACTACTATTACTACTACTGATACTACTACTGCTGCTACTACTATTGCTAGTATTACTTCTTCTACTCCTACTACTACTGCTGCTATAGCTGCTACTACTATGACTGCCACACAACTACTACTATTGCCGTTGTCGCTACTACTACTACTATTACTACAATTGATGCTACAATGGCTATTACTACTACTAGCACTGCTACTGCTACTACAACAATAACTACTACTATTGCTACTACAACTACTAGTACTACTACTTTTCCTACTACTATTACTACTGTGCTGCTACTACTATTGCTATGATTATTTCTACTACTTCTACTACTGTTATCGCTACTACTATGACTACTACTTTTACTACAACTGCTACAACTATTGCTACTTCTACTATTACTACTACCACTACTACTACTTCTACTACAACTCTATTACTATGGCAACTACTACTACTATGGCAACTACAACTACTACTACTATTGCTGCTACTACTACTACTACAGCTACTGCTACTGCTACTACTGTTGCTACTGCCATTGCTACCACTATTGCTACTAGTATTACATCTACTTCTACTACTGCTATCACTACTGCTACTACCATTGTTGTTGCTGCTACTACCATTGCTGCTGCTACTACTCAACCTAATACTGCTTGAGCAACTACTGCTACTACTACTACTTCTACTACTACTGCTACTTCTAGTACTACTATTATAGCTACTACTACTACAGTCGCAACTGCCAGAATGGTGACTACTACTCCTACTTCTGCTACTACTACTAATACTGCTACTATCGCTATTACTACTACAACCCCAACTACAACTGCTACTGACATTACTACTATTGCTACTACTACCACTACAACTACTACTACTACTACTATAGGAGGAGGAGGAGTAGTAGTAGTAGTAGTGGTAGCAGTAGAAGTAGTAGTAGTGGTAGTCGAGTAGTAGTAGAAGTAGTAGCAGTCGCAATTGCAATAGTAGTAGTAGTTGTTGTAGTAGTCACACTAGTAGAAGTAGTGGACGTAGCAGTAGTAGTGGTAGCAATAGTAGAAGTAATAGTATTAATATTATTCATTGTTGTTGTTATTTTAGTAGAAGTTGTAGTAGAAGTTATAGTTGTAGTAGTAGTAGTAGTTTTTGTTGTTGTTATTATTATTGTTGTAGCTATTATAGCAGTCATAGCAGTAGTTGTATCATGAGTGGTAAGAGTATTAGCAGTAATAGTCATAATACTAGCAGTAGTAGTTGTAGCAGTAGTTGGAGCAAAATTCATAGTAGCAGTAGTAGAAGTAATAGTATTTGGAATAGTAATAGAAGTAGTAGAAGTAGTAGTATTTGTCGCAGCAGTAGCAGCAGTAGTAGTAGTTGTTGTGGTAGTGGTAGTAGTAGTAGTAGTAGTAATAATAGGAGTAGCAGTAGTAGTGGTTAGCAGTCGATGTAGTGGTATAAGACGTAGAAGTAGGAGTATAAGTAGTCACAATGCTAGTAGTAGTTGTAGTTGTCATAGTAGTAGTAGGAGAAGGAGGAGGAGTAGTAGTAGTAGTAGTAATAGTCGTAGTAGTAGTATTAGTAGTAATTGTAGTAGCAGTAGTAATAGCTGTAGTATTTGGAGTGGTAGTCGTAGTAGCAATAGTAGTAGTAGTTGTAGTAATAGTTGTATGATTAGGAGCAGTAGTAGTTATAGTAGTAGTACTAGTAGCTGTAGTAGTTATGGTTGTAGTAATGGTAGTACTCGTGGTAGTTGTAGTAGTTGTAGCAATGGTAGTAGTAATGGTATTAGTTGTGGTAATAGCAGTAGTAGTACGAGTAGTAGAAGTTGTAGTAGTAGTAGTAGCAGTGCTAGTAGTAGTTGTAGTAGTCATAGTAGTAGTAGGAGAAGGAGGAGTAGTAGTAGTAGTGGTATTAGTTGTGGTAATAGAAGTAGTAGAACGAGTAGTAGAAGTTGTAGTAGTAGTAGTCGCAGTGCTAGTAGTAGTTGTAGTAGTCATAGTAGTAGTAGGAGAAGGAGTAGTAGTAGTAGTAGTAGTAGTAATTGTAGTAGCAGTAGTAATAGCTGTAGTATTTGGAGTGGTAATCGTAGTAGCAATAGTAGTAGTAGTTGTAGTAGTTTTTGTATTATTAGTAGTAGTAGTTATAGTAGTTGTAGTAGTTATTGTATTATTAGGAGGAGTAGTAGTTATAGTAGTAGTAGCAGTAGCTGTAGTAGTTATGGTTGTAGTAATGGTAGTACTCATGGTAGTTGTAGTAGTTGTAGCAATGGTAGTAGTAATGGTATTAGTTGTGATAATAGCAGTAGTAGTACGAGTAGTAGAAGTTGTAGTAGTATTGGAGGTAGTAGCAGTAGTAGTTGTAGCAATAGTAGTAGTTGGTCTATTAATGTTAGCAATAGTTGTAATAGTTGTAGTAGTAGTAGCAGAAGTAGTAGTTATAGTAGAAGTAGTAG
>RXID01016967.1:0-19085 GCA_005019695.1 Trichopus zeylanicus subsp. travancoricus
TAGCAGTAGGAGTTGTAGTCGTAGTAGAAGTAGTAGCAATTGTACTAGTAGTAGTAGTTGTAGTAATAGTAATAGTAGCAGCAGTAGTAATAATTCTAGTAGTAGTTGGAGCTATAATTGTAGTAGTAGTAATAGTGGCTGTTGAAGTAGCAGTATTAGGAGTAGTATTGGTAGTAGTAATAGTAGGAGTAGTTGTTGTGGTAGCCGTAGTACTAGTAGTAGTACTAGTAGTAGTAGTACTAGTAGTAGTAGTACTAGTAGTAGTAGTAGTAGTAGAAGTTGTCCTTGTAGTATAACTAGTCGTTGTTGTAGTAGCTATAACAGAAGTTGTACTAGTAGGAGGAGGAGGAGTAGGGGTGGGAGTAGGATGAGTAGTAGGAGTTGCAGTAGCAGTAGTACTAATAGTAGGTGTTGTAGTAGTAGTTGTACGAGTAGCAGAAGCAGTATTAGCAGCAACAGCAAGAGTAGTAGTAGTAGTAGCAATCGTAGCAATTTTAGTAGCAGAACTACCAATATTATTAGCCGTAGTACCAGTAGTAGCAGTAGCTATTTTAGTAGTAGTAGCAGTACTACCAATAGCAACAGTAGTAGGAGTTGGAGCAACAATACTAGTATTCGGTGTAGTAAGAGGAGTTGTTGTAGTAGTCGTAGGAGGAGTAGTAGTGGCAGTAGTAGTAGTATCGGTAGTAGTAATAGCAGCAGCAGCAGTAGTAGCAGTAATAGTCGTAGTAGCAGTAGTAGTAGTATTAAGAGAAGTATTTTCAGTAGCAAGAGTAGTAGTAGCAATAGTAGCAGCAGTAGCAGCAGTAATAGTAGTAATCGTAGGAGGACTAGTACTAGTACTTGTAGTAGTAGTTGTACTAGTAGCAGTACTAGTTGTAGCAGTAGTGGCAGTAGTTGTAGTAGGAATAGTAGCAGTAGGAGTAGTAGTAGCAAAGGCAGTAGTAGTGGTAGTAGTAGTAATAGTGGTATTGGTTGTAATAGTCGTACCAATAGTAGTAGTAGCAGATATAGCAGCAGCAGCAGCAGTTGTAGTAGAAGTAGGAGGATGAGGAGGAGTAGTACTCGAACTAGTAGTAGTAATTGTAATAGTAGTAGCAGGAGTAGCAATAGTAGTCATAGTAGCAGTGGCAGTAGTATTAGCTGTAGTGTAGATATAGCAATAGTAGTAGCAGTAGCAGCAGTAGTTGTAACAGTAGTTATAACAGTAGTAGTAGTAGTAGTAGCAGTAGTGGGAGTAGTTGCAGCAACAATAGAAGCTGTAGTAGTAGTAGTAATAGTAGTAGCAGTAGTAGTCATACGAGCAGTTGTCGTAGTATTTGATGTACTATTAGTAGTAGCAGCAGCAGTAGTAGCAACAGTAGTGGTAACAGCAGTAGCAGCAGCAGTACTTGCAATCGTAGTAGCATTAGTGGAGTATTAGCAGCAGTAGCAGCAACAACAGTGGTATTAGCAGTAGTAGTATTAGTGGCCGTAGTGGTAGTAGTAGCAGAAGCAGAAGCTGAGATAATAGTAGCAGTAGCTGTAGTGGCAGTGCTAGTAGAAGTGGTAGTACCAATAGCAGCAGTAGTAGTTATTGTAGTAGTAGCAATAGGAGTAGTTGTAGCAGTAGTAGTAGTTGTAGTTGTAGCAGTAGTAGTAGTTGTACCAATAGTAGTACTAGCAGTAGTTCTTGCAGTAAAAATAGCAGCAGTATTAGTCGTAGTAGGAAGCAGTTGTACTAATAACAGTAGTAGAGGAGGGAGGGCGGGTGGGGGGGGTAGGGGGGGGGGGGGGGGGGGGGGGGGAGGGGGGGGGGGGGGGGGGGGGGGGGGGGGGGGGGGGGGGGGGGTGGGGGGGGGGGGGGGGGGGGGGGGGGAAGAGTAGATCCGATAAGTAGAATAATAGTTGTAGTAGTAGAAGTAGTAGTAGTTGTTGTAGCACGAGTGGTAGTTGCAGTAGTAGTAGTCGTTGTAGTAGCAGTAGCTAAAGTTATCATAGTGGTAGTTGTAGTAGCATAGTTGTAGTAGTAGTAATAGTAGTAGTTGTAGCAGTAGTAGTAGCAGTATTAGAAGCAGCTGTAGTAGTTGTAGCGGTAGAAGGAGTAGCAACACTAGTAGTAGTAGTAGCAGTTGCAGTAGTAGTTGTACTAGTTGTAATAGCAGTCGCAGAGCTAGTAGTAATAGTAGTAGTAGCAGTAGCAGTTGGAGTAGTAGTAGTACTAGTAGCCGTAGTAGCGGTAGTGGTATTAGTAGTGGCATTATTTATAGTAGCAACAGTAGCAATAATTGTACTAATAGTAGTTGTAGGAGTTGTAATAGCAGTAGGAGTTGCAATAGTAGTAGTAGCAGTAGTAGCAGCAATAGTAGATGGAGGAATAGTAGCAATAGTTGTAGTTGTTGTAGTAGCAGCGGTAGTAATTATAGTAGTAGGAGTACTAGTAGCAGTAGTAGTAGTTATATTAGTAGTAGTAGTAGTAATAGTGGTAGTTGTTGTAAGAGTAGTAGTAGGAGGAGGAGGAGGTGGAGGAGGTGGGCCAGTAGTAGTAGCAACAGTATAGTAGTAGTAGGAGTAGGAGTAATTATAGTAGTAGTAGTAGTGGGAGTAGTAGTTGAAGTAGTAGCTGCAGCAATAGTAGTAAGAGTAGTAGTTGGGGTAGTTGCAGTAGTAGCAGTAGTAATTGTAGTAGTAGCAGTTGTAGTAGTATTAGTAGTAGTAATAGTAGTAGTAGTAGTAGGAGGAGGAGGAGGAGGAGGAGTCGTAGTAGTTGTAGCTGTAGTAGTTGTAGTTGAAGTAGTAATAGTAGTAGTAGCTGAAGTAGTAGTAGTAGTAGGATGAGTTGTAGTAGTAGTAGTAGAAGGAGTAGTCGTAGTAGTTGTAGTAGTAATAGCAATTGTAGTAGTAGTAGCAGTAGTAGGAGGAGGAGGAGTAGTAGTAGTAGTTGCAGTACCAATAGTAGCTATAGCTGTTGTTGTTCTAGTTGAAGTGGTATGAGAAGTAGTAGTAGTAGTAGTAGTAGTAGTAGTAGTGATAGTAGAAGGAGAATTAGTTGTAATCGCAGTAACTATAGTAGTAGTCATATTAGTAGTAGCAGTAGTAGCGGCTCTATTAGAATCGGTACAAGTAGTCGCAATAGTAGTATTAGTAGTAGCAGTAGTGGTCGCTATACTAGCTGTAGTTGTAGTAGAAGTAGCAGTAGTTATAGTAGTCATGCTAGTAGTAGCGGAAGTAGTAGAAGCAATAGAGCCATTGTCGTAGTCATAGTAGTAGTAGTAGTTGTACCAGTTGTCGCAGTAGTAGCAGTAGTTGTTGTAGTTGTGCTGGAGGTAATAGTCGCAGATGTAGCGATAAGAGCAGGAGTAGTAGTTGTAACAGAAGTAGCAGTAGTTATCGTAGTAGCAGTAGTAGTTATTGTAGTAGTCGTAGTAGTAGTATTAGCGGTTGGAATAGTTGTGGTTGTAGTAGTAGTTGTGGCAGTAGTGGCAGCAGCCACGATAGTAGTGGTAGTTATAGTAGTAGTAGTGGCAGCAGCCACGATAGTAGTAGTAGTAGTAGTCGCAAAAGTTGTTGTAGTAGTTGCAGTTGTAGTAATAGTAATAGTAACAGTAGTAGTTGTAGTAGTAGTAGCGGCAGCAGCAGTATTAGTAGTAGTAGTAGTCTTAGTAGTAGTAGTTGTAGTAGTATTTGTTATAGTAGTTGTTGTTGTTGTTGTACTAGTACTAGTTGCACTAGTAATAGTAGCATTAGTAGCAGTAGTAATAGAAATAGTAGTAGTAGAAGTTGCAATGGTAGTAGTAGTAGGAGTAGTTGTAGCAGTAGCAGCAGCAGCAGTAGTAGTGGAAATAGGAGTTTTTATTAGCTGTAGTAGTAGTAGTAGTAGTAGTAGTAGAATTAGTAGGAGGCAGAGGAAGAGTAGCAACAATAGTAGTTGGAGGAGAAGTAGCTGTAGTAGTAGAAGTAGCTGTAGTAGTAGTAGTAGTGGTAGTAGTAGTATCAGTACTAGTAGCTATAGTGGTAGTAGTAGTACTGGCAGTAGGAGTAGTAGTAGCAGTAGTTGTAATAGTAGTAGTAATTGCAGCAGTAGTTGTAGTGCCAATAATAGGAGTATTACTAGCAATAGTGGTGATAGTAGAAGTAGTAGCAGTTGTTGTAGTAGTAGCAATAGTAGCAGTAGTAGTAGCAGTAGTAGTTGTTGTTGTAGTTGTAGCAGCAACAACCGTATTAGATGTAGCGATAGTAGTAGTAGTAGCTGTAGTAGTAGTGAAAGTAGTAGGAATAGTAGCTGTAGTAGTAATAGTAGAAGAAGTGGCAGTAGTAGTAGCTATAGTAGTAGTAGCAGTAGCAGTAGTTGTTGTTGTAGTAGTAGCAGTAGTAGCAGCAGTAGTAGATGTGGCAGTGGTAGTAGTTGTTGTAGTAGTAGTGGAAGTAGTAGGAATAGTAAGTGTAGCAGTTGTAGCAATAGCTGTAGGAGAAGTAGCTGTAGCTGTAGTTGTAGTGTCATTAGTGGAAGCAAAAGTAGCATTAGTTCCGATAGCAATAGTTGAAGTAGGAGTAGTAGTAGCAGATGCAACAGTAGCAATTGTAGTATTAGTAGATGCAGTAGCAGTAGTTGCTGTAGCTGTAGTAGCAGTAGTAGCAGTAGTAATCATAGTAGTCATAGTAGAAGTAAAACTAGCAGTAGTAGGATTAGCAGAAGTAGTAATAGCAGCAGTAGTAGTAGCAATAGTAGTGGCAGTGGTTGTTGTAGTAGTAGTAGAAGCAATAACAGCACCAATAGAAATAATAGCCGCAACAGTAGTAGTCGTAGCTATAGGAGTTGTAGTTGTTGTTGTTGTTGCCATAGTAGTAGTAGTACCAGTATAGTAGTAGTGGTAGCAATAGTTGTAGTAGCGGTAGTAGTTGTAGTAGTTGTAGTAGTAGTAGTAATAGTTGTAGTAGTTGTAGTTGTATTAGTAGTAGTAGTAGTAATAGTAGTAATAAAAGTAGGATTAGCAGTAGTTGAAACAGTAGCAAAATTAGTAGTATTAGTAGCAGAAGTAGTGGCCCCAGCTGCAGCTGTAGTTGTAGGTGTAGCACCAATAGCAATAGTACTAGTAGGAGGAGGAGGAGGAGCAGCAGCAGCAGTAGTAGTAGCAGTAGTCGTAGTAGCCATAGTAGTTGTAGTCATAGTACTAGTAGTAGTAGTGATAGTCGTAGCAGCAGTCATAGTAGTAGTTGCAGTACTAGCATTAGAAGTAGTCGTAGTTGGAGTAGTAGCAAGAGTGGTAGTAGAAGCAACAACAACAACAATAGTAGTATTAGTAGTTGCAGCAGTAGCACTAGTAATTTAAGAGGTAGTTATAGTAGCAGAAGTAGTAGTTGTCGCACTAGTAGCAACAGTTGTAGAAGCTGTAGTAGAAATAGTTGGAGAAGCAGTAGCAGTAGTAGTAATTGTAGTAGTAGCAGCAGTAGCAACAGTTGTAATAGCAATCATAGTTGCAGTAATAGTAGTTGTTGTAGTAGTAGCAGCCGTAGCAGCAGCAGCAGCAGCAGTAGTCATAGTTACAGTAGTAGTAATAGTAGTAGCCAGAGTAACAATAGAAGTAGCAGCAGTAGCAGTTGTTGTTGTAGTCGTAGTAGAAATAGCTATAGTTGTAGGAGCAGTAGCAGTAGCTGTAATATTAGTCGAGGTTGTAGTAGTAAAAGCAATAGTCATAGTAGTAGTGTATTTGCAGCAGTAGCCATAGTAGCAGTAGTCATAGTAGTAGCGTATTTGCAGTAGTAGCCATAGTAGTTGTAGTAGCAATAGTGGCAATAGCAGCCGCAGCAATAGTAGTACAAGTAGAAGTAGTAGTAGTAGTTTAAGTAGCAGTAACAGTAGTCGTCGTGGTAATTATAGTGGCTGCAATAGTACAAGTAGAAGTAGTAGAAGTAGCAATAGTAGTTGTAATCGCAGTGGTAGTAGTAGCAGTATAAGTAATAATAGTAGCAGCAACAGCAGTAGTAGCAGTAATAGTAGCACTAGTAGTAGTAGTAGCAGCAGAAGTTGTACTAGTAGTAGGCATTGTTGTAGTAGCAAAGGTAGTTGTAGTAGCATTAGTAGCAATAGTAGCAGGAGTAATAGTAGTAGTAGTAGTAGTAGTAGTAGCAGTACAAGTAATAGCAGTAGTAGTAACATTAGTAGGAGAAATAGTAGTAGTAGTAGAAGAAGAAAAAGTAGTAGCAATTGTAGCTACAGTTGTAGAAATATTAGTAGCAGTAGAACTAATACAACATTCCCTATTGCTGCTACAGCTACAACTATTCCAACTACTTCTCCTAGAACTACTACTACTGCTACTACTACAACTCCTACAATTACTGCTGGTTCTACAATCTCTACTACTATTACAACTACTACTATAATAACAACTACTACAACTTCTGCTGTTAAACCTAGTGCTTCTACTATTACGGGTGCTATTGCAGCAGTTGCTACTGCCACTACTACAACTACTACTGCTACTACGGTTGCTTCTACTACTACAGCTGCTGTTGCAGTAGTTGCTACTACTACTACTACAACAACAACTACTACTGCTGTTGCTTCTTCTACTACTACTCCTGCGGCTTCTAGTTCTCCCGTACTACTATTACTACTGTGGTTGCTGCAGTTGCAACTTCTGTTGCTGTTTCTGCTGTTGCTAATGCATCTACTACTACAGCTTCTACTTCTACCACTAGTAGCACTACTGACACTACTTTCGCTATTACTACTACTACTACTACTGCTGCTACTATAGCTAGTACTCCTCCTCCTCGTCCTCCTCGTCCTCCCGCTACTACTACTACTGCTACTACTATTACTATTACTACTACTACTATTACTCCTACTACGACTACTACTTGTACTACTACAACCACTTCTGCTTCTACTACTACTACTGCCGCCACTGCTACTTTTGCTACTGGTACTACTACTACTACTACGACTTATACTACTTCTACTACTATTTTGACTACAGCTACAGCTATGATGACTACTACTGCTACTATTGCTACTGCTACTACTACTACCGCTACTACTGCTACTACTATTGTTACTAAAACTGCTGCTACTACGGCTATGACTAATACTACTGCTGCTACATTTGCTACTAATGATACTATGACTGCTACTACAGCTACTACTACGGATGCTACTACTACTACAGCTACAAATACTACTACTACTATGACTGCTGCTACTACTACTGCAACTACCACTTCTCCTCCTCCTCCTCCTATTGCTACTTCTACTTCGGCGACTATGACGACTACTGCTTCTACTACAGCTACTACTAGTACTACATTTACTACTTCTGCTACAACTAATAATGCTTCTACTACGATTACTACCAGTACTATGGTGAATACTGCTACTGCAGTCACTACTACTACTACAACTACTACTTTTACTACTACTACAACTACTATGGCTATTACCACTACACTACAACTTCTACGACTACTACTTCTGCTACTGCTACTTATGCTACTACTTCTACTACCACTGCTGCTTCTGCTACTACTACCGCTACCGCTACTACTATTACTACTACTACTGCTGCTATTGCTACTGCTACTACTGCTGCTACTACTGTTACGACCACTACTACTACTACAACTACGGCTACTACATCTACTACAGCTACTATTGATACTATTGTTACCGCCACCACTACTGCTACTACTACCACTACTACTACTAGCAGTGCCGCTACAACAGCTCCACTATTGCCGCTACTACGACTACAACAACTACTTCTGCTACTACTATTGCATCTACAACTGCTACTATTACTACTACTACTACTGTAATTTGTAGCAACTACTACTACTACCACCACCTCTACTACTACTTCTACTTCGATTACTATAGTTACTGCTACTTTTGCTGCTACAATGTCTACAACTACTTCTGCTACTACTACTACTACTTCAACTGCTACAATGTCTACAACTACTTCCGCTACTACTACGGCTACTACCGTTGGTACTACTACTAGTACTCCTCCTACTACTACTAGTACTCCTACTTCCACAACTCCTACAACTACTCCTACTCCAACTTCTTTTGCCGCTACTAGTCCAACTGTCCCTACTCCTCCAACTACTACTACTATTACTACTACTGCTGCAGCCGCTACAACTACCACTACTACTACTCTTGCTTCTACTTCTGCTGCTACTGTTGCTACTAATATTACTATTCCTTCTACTACTATTAATACTACTTCTATAACAACAACAACTACTACCAATACTACAATTACTACTACTGCTGCTACTACTTCTTCTTCTACTACTACTACTGCTAATACTACTATAATACTACTACTACTAATACCACTACTACTTCAATGACAATTACTCCTATTGCTACTACTACTGTTGCTACTGCTGCAACTACTACTACTACTACTACTACTACAACAACAACAACAACTACTACTACTACTAAAACTACTATTACTACCACTACTACAACTACTACAATAACCAATCCTTCTGCTATAGCTACTCCTACGACAATAACTATTACTACTACTGCAACTACTACACCTACTAATAGTGCTACTACTACTGCTGCTGCAGCTGCTACTTCTACTAGTACTACTACTACTACCACTTCTACTAGCACTCCCACTACTACTTCTATAACTAATAATACTACTACTAATACAACTATTACTACTACTACTAATACTACCATAACACTACTACTACTATTATGACTACTACTTTTACAACTACTACTCCTATTGCTACTACTACTACTACAACAACTACTCCTACTGCTACTGCTACTCCTACTACTACTTTTACTGCTGCTACAACAACTAGTATACCAACTACTACTGCTACTACTACTACTACTGCGGCTACTACTACTACTACAACTACTCCTACTACCATTACGACTACTACTCCTAATACTATTTCTACTACTAGTCCTACTACTACTTCAACTACGACCCCTACTACTACTGCAACTACGACCCCTACTACTACTACTACTACTACTACAACTACAACTTCTACTGCAATTACTGCTATAACTACTATAGCTGCTGCTACTAGTACTACAACAGTGACTGCTACTGCTACTACTACTACTATTACTGCTACTGCTACTGCTATTACTACTATCACTACTAGTACTATCCTACTACAACGACTACTACGACTAATACTAATATTCCTACTGCTACTTCTGCTACTATTTCTATGCCTACTAGTACTATTACTACTACTACAACTCCTACTACTACTCCCACTCCAACTCTTACTCCTATTGATACTCCTACAACTACTCCTACTACTACTATTAATACTACTACTAATACTACTAATACAACTACAACTACTCTTACTATTACTACTACTACTACTACTATTACTACTATCACTACTAGTACTACCACTACTACTTCAACGAGTACTACCACTACTACTTCAACGAGTACTACCACTAATACTAATATTCCTATTACTACTTCTGCTAGTACTTCTACACCTACTAGTACTACTACTACTACTCCAACTCTTACTCCTATGACTACTCCTTCAACTAATCCTACTACTACTAATTCTAGTAATACAACTACTACTACAACAACTACTGCTACTGCTACTACTACTACTAATCCGAATGCTGTTGTTGCTACTACTACTTCTATAACTACTATTACAGCCAATACTGCTGCGTCAACAACTGTTGCTAGTACTTCTTCTATAACTGCAGCTGCTGCTACTACTTTTCAGAGTACTACAACTATTGCTGCTACTACTCCAACTTCCACTAGTACTGCAACTACTACTACTATTACTACCGAAACAACTACTACAAGTACGGTCGCGGCTACTACTACTGCTACTGCTAGTGATACTACTACTGCCACTACTACTACAACTGCTAGTCCTACTACTCCTTCAACTACTTCTTCTGCTTCTATTACTACTACTTCTACTACAACTAGTACTACCACTACTACCACTACAACTAGTGCTATTGCAGCAGCTGCTACTACTACTACTACTGTTGTTGCCATTACGACTACTACAACAATAATTGCTGCTGTTCCTGCTACTACTACTACTACTACTGTTGCTCCTAGTTCTGCTGCTACTACTACTACTTTGCTGCTGTTGCTGCGATTTCTACTACTGTTGCTGCTGTTGCTACTACTACTAGTACTACTTCTACATCTCCCACTACTACTACTACAACTACTACAGCTACATCTACTACAATTGCTACTATAGCTACTGCTTCTACTTCTACCACTACTAGTACTTTCGGTACTAATTTTGCTACTACTACTACTATTACTACTACTACTATAGCTACTACGACAACCATTGCTACTTCTACAGCTACTGCTACTACTCTTATTACAACAACTACTACTGTCGCTACTACCACTACTACAACTACTATTGTGGCGACGAACACTACAACCACTTCTACTATTGCTGTTACTACTAATATTGCTCCTCCTACTACTACTACTACTACTGCTACTACTACTGCTACTACTGTTAGTACTACTACTGCTACTACCACTACTACTCTGACAACGGCTATTGCTGCTGCTACTATTACGACCACTGCTGCTACTACCACTTCTACTGCTAGTGCTACTACTACTACTATTACTACCTCGACTACTACCAGAACTACTACTACCACTGCTACCATTGCTTCTCCGACAAAAAAACTGCTACTGCTACAACTACTACTTCAACTACAACTATTACTTATGCTACTACTCTTACTACTTCTGCCATGACTACTACTAGTACTACTGCTACTACTTTTGCTACTAGTACTACTGCTACTTCTACTAGTACTACTACTGCTACTACTGCTATTGCTATAGCTTATACAACTACAGCTACTACTACTACTACTACTCCTTTTACTACTACTACTACTACTTCTACTGCTACTAGAACTACTACAACCGCTACTGCTACTACCATAACTACTCCTATTACTATTGCTATTACTGCTACTACTATAGCTACTATGGCCACTACTACTACTGCTTCTACTACAGCTGCCATGACTAGGCTACAGCTTCTACTACTACCGCTACTAGTACTATTAGTACTACGTTTGCTGCTACTACTACAGCTACTACTACTGTTCCTACATTCTCTCCTACTACTATTACTTCTGCTACTACTAATGCTACTACTACTACTACTTTGGCAACTACTGCTGCTGCTACTTCTACTACTACTACTAGTAGTACAATAGTTGCTACTCCAGCTACTACTGCTGCTGCTTCTACTACCACTACAACTAGTTCTACGGCTAATACTATAGCTACCGCCACTACTACTGCTACAACTATTGCTTCTACTGCTACTACAACTACTACTGTTACTACTACTACTACTACTATTACAACTGCTATGACTAATGCTTCTACTTCTACTTCTACTACTTATGCCGCAGTAGTAGCTACTGCTACTGCTACTACTACCACAACTTCCACAATTGCTACTACTACTTCTACTACTACTATTAGTGCTACTAAAACTATTACCACTACTGCTGCTACTAGTACTACAACTACAAATTCTACTAATACTAGTGCTATTACAACTAATACTAGTACTAATACTACTGCCACTCTAAATGCTACAACTACTTCAACTACAAATACTACTGTTACCACTACTATTGTTGCTGCGATGATAAAACCTACTTCCGCAACTGCTACTACTACCACTACTACTACCACTACTACTACTACTCGTACTACTACAGGTACTCCTACCACAAGTCCTACAACAACTACTATTGGTAGTCCTACTCCTACTCCATCTCCTTGTGCTACTACTACTGCAACTCTCACTACTCCAACTACAACTACAACTACTACGACTTCTACTACTACAACTACTACTACAACTGCTACTACTACTAGCACTTAGATTGCTGCTGTTGCTACTAATATTATTACTCATTCTACTAATACTACCACTACTACTAATACTACTATTACTACATCTGCTGCTACTGCTGTAACTACTACTACTTCAATTGCTACTAGTACTGTTGCTACTGCTGCAACTACTGCTGCTACAACTACTACCACCACTACAACTACTAATACTACTATTGCTACTACTACTACTATCTCAACTACTACTCCTATAGCTACTGTTACTCCTACTACTATTACAACTACATCTACTGCTACTACGACTACCACCACCACCACCACCACCACCACCACCACCACTACTAGTACTACTGCTGCAACAACTACCACTACTATGACTACTACTACTACTATTATTGCGACAGCTACTACCAGTACTACTACTCCTTTTGCAACTACAACTTCTACTACTACAAATGTTGCTACTACAGCAGCTTTTACTTTTGTTGCTACTACTACTACTACTCGTATTGCTACTACTACTGCTACTATTGCTGCTGCCACTGCTACTGCTGTTTCTGCTGCTGTTACTACCACTATTGCTCCTACTACTCCTACTACTACCATCGCTATTGCTACTACAAATATTCCTACTACTCCTACTACTACCGCTACTACTCCTACAACTACTACTAGTACTACTACTACCACTTCAGCTTCTACTACTACTTCTACCACTGCTGATAATTCTACTACTACTACTACTACTACTACTACTACTACTACTACTACTACTACTACTACTACTACTACTACTACTACTACTACTACTACTACTACTACTACTACTACTATTGTGACTACTGCTACTCCTATCACGACTACTATTGCTAGTACTACTACTACTACCAGTACTACAACTACTACAACTACAACTACTACTATTACTACTACTACTACTGCCACTACGACTGCTACTATAGCTACTACTGCGGATTCTAATAATACTATTGCTACAAATACTGCTACTTCTCCTACGATGGCTGCTACTACTACTAGTACAACTGCTGCTACTACTACTGCTACTGCTACTTCAACTTCGGCGACTACGACAACTATTGCTTCTACTAGTACTACGACTTGTACTACAGTTACTACTTCTGCTACTACTAATAGTGCTTCTACTACAACTTCTATTAGTATTACGGCAAATACTACTGCTACTGCCACAACTACTGCTACAACTACTGCTTCCACTGCTACTACAACAACTACTACTACTATAACTACCATGACTACTGCTTCTACTTCTATCACTACCGCTTCTACTACAACTGCTTCTATGACTACTATTGCTACTACTACTACTACTACCACCACTTCTGCTACTATTACTACTATTGTTGCTTCTAGTACTACTCCTTCTACATCTGTTAATGTTACTACTGCTACTACCACTACTACTATTGTCGTCACTTCAACTACTACCACTACAACTACTAATACTACTACAGCCAGTACTACTTTTATTTCTACTGTCGTTGCTGCTACTAATGTTGTTGTTGCATCTACTACGATTACTATTACTATTGCTACTATTATTACAACAAGTACTACTGTTGTTGTTGTTGCTACTTCAACTACGACTATTCTTGCTGCTTCTGCTACTACTACTACTGCTGTACTACTACCACTACTAATTCTACTATTATTACTCCTGCTACAAGTATTACTGCTCCTTTTGCTTCTACTACTGGTACTACAACTACTACAACTACTACTACAAATACTCCAAATGCTACTGCTACTCCTACTACTACTACTTCTATTACTTCTACTTCTACAACAACTACTACTACTACTAGAACTTCTACTACTACTAGTATAGCTACTGCTGCTGTTGCTACTACTAGCACTACTGCTACTGCACTTGATGCTACTACTAGTCAAGCTGCAACTACTATAGTTACTACTACTACTGCTATTGTTGTTGCTAATACTACTCCTACTTTTGCTAATACTACTACTGCTACTGCTGCTGTTGCTGCTGCTACTACAGCAACGACTACTACTACTAGTACTACTTTAACTAATACTGCTACGGCTGCTTCTACTGTTTCTACTACTACTACTACTATTATTGCTGCTACTACTGCTACTACTACTAGTACTATTGCTACTACTGCTATTATAGTAGTTGTTAGTACTACTACTACTCCTGCTGTTGCAGCCACTACTACTACTACAGCCGCAATTACTGCCACTCATACTACTACTACAACTAATATTGTTGCTGCTGCAGCGGCGGTTGCTGCTATTGCCATTGCCACTACTTCAACCACTACAACAACTATTGCTACTACTGCTGCTAATACTACAGCTACTATGGCTTCAACAACTTATTCTTCTAGTACTACTGCTACTTCTACTACTACAACTCCTACTACTATTGCTACTACTACCACCACTACTACTGCTACTCCTACTACTGCTATATTACTACTACAACAACTACTGCAAGTACTACTATAACACCAACACCTACTAGTATTACTACTGATACTACTACTATTACAACAACAACTACTACTACAACTACTACTACTACATCTACTATTACTAGTAGTACAACTACTCTATGACTACTACTACAACAACTATTGCTACTTACTGCTACTACTAATACAACTACTACTCTTGCTACTACTACCATCACGACTACTACTACTACAACAACAATTACTACTACTACAACTACTGTTACTAGTACTACCTCTATTGCCATTGCTTCTGCTGCTAAAGCGGCTATGCTACTAGCACAACAACAACAACAACAACTACTACTACGTCTACTACTACTACAACAACAACAACTACTACTACTACTACCACAACTACTAATACTGCTAGTCCTACGACGACTCCTATTACTACTACAACAATAATTGCTACCACAACTACTATTACTACTACAAATTCTACTACTACTACTACTAGTACTACTACTAGTACAACTACTATTACTACTACTACAACTATTACTACCTCTACTACTACTACTCCTACTACTATGACGATGACTATTATTACTACCACTACAAGTACTGCTACTGCTACTACTGCTACTACTATTGCTAATACTGCTACTACTTCTACAACTAGGATACGACAACAACAACGACTGCAACTACTCCTACTAGCACAACATCTACTGCTACAGGTACTACTGCAACTGCTGCTACTAGTACTACTGTAGCTGCTGCTGTTGCTGCTGCTACTTCACCTACTATTGCTACTACTACTACTACTACTGCTACACTAATAGTACAACAACAACAACTACTACTACTACTAGTGCTACTACTACTCCTCCTCCTCCTACTACTACTGCTACAACAACTACTACTACCAATACTACTACTACTATTATTGCAACTAATTCTGCTACTACTACTACTGCTACTAGTGCTACTACAACTATTATTACTACTACTACTACTACTACTTCTACTAGCACTATTCTTACGACTACTACAATGATTACTACAACTACAACTACCACTGCTAGTACTGTTCCTGTTACTACTGCTACTACTGCAACTATTATTACTACCACAACAACTACAACAACTACTACTATTACTACTACTCTCCTACTAGTACTACTACTATTACTACTGCTGCTAGACTATTATCATAACTACTACTAGTACTACTACAACTACTAATACTACTACTACTGCTACTACTACAACTATTACAACTACTTCTGCTACTACTACTAGTACTACTATTCCTACTACTACAACTACAACTACGACTACTCCTACTACTACAACTACAAGTATTGCTACTTCTACTACTACTACTAATGGAATAACTACTTCTAGTACTTCTAGTATAAGGACTACTACTACTACTACTACTACTACTACTAGTACTAGTACAACTACTGCACCTACTGCTACAACTAATATTCCTACTACTACTACAATTACTATTACTGCTACTACTACAACAACTATTGCTACTGCTACTACTACAACAATTATTGCTGCTATTGTTACTACACTACTAGTACAACAACAACAACAACAACAACAACAAGTAGAACTACTTCTACTACTACAACATCTACTACCAGTAATACTATTACTTCCACAACTACTACTTCAACTAGCACTACGACTACTACTTCTATAATAACTACTATTTCTACTACTACAACTATTGCTACTACTAATTCTACAACTACTACTACGACGACTACTACTACGACTACTACTACGATGATGACTACTACTGTCGTAGCAACAATGGCTACAACTTCTGCCATTGCTGTTGCTGCTACTACTACTACTATTACTACTACTGCAATAGTAAATACTACTACAACTACTACTTCTACTACTGCTATTATGACTTCTCTGACGACAACAATAACTACTACTACAATTACTTCTCTGACTACTACTACCACTACTGCTACTAGTACTACTACAATTGCTACTACTACTACTGCTGCTGTTATTACTACTACAACAACTGCTACTACTACTACCACAACTACTACTACTAGTACTACTACGATTACTACTGCTATTACCACTGCTACTAGTACGACTACTACTTTTGCTACTTCTATTGCTAATCCTACTACAACTATTACCATAACTACTAGTACTCCTACTATTACTTCTACAACTATTGCTACTACACATGCTGTTATTTCAATTGCTACTCCTGCTTCTACTCCTACTACTACAACTACTCCGACTACTACTGCTACTACAAATAGAACTTGTAATAATACTATTCCCACAGCTACTACGACTACTACAATTGTTACTACTGCTTCTATTGCTACAACTACAACTGCTCCTCCTCCTCCTACTACTACTACTACAACTGCTACAACTGCTACTACATCTACTACTAATATTACTATTACTTCGCCAACAACTACAATAACAACAACTACTACTAGTACCACTGCTACTACTGTTAGTAATGCAACTACTACAACTACCACTACTACTACTACTGCTGCTACTGCTGCTCTGCTGCTACTAGTACTACTTCGGCAACTATTACAACTACTACTGCTACTACTTCTACCACTACTACTACCACTACTACCACTACTACTACTAATGTTACTTCTACCGCTGCTTCTACGACTACTGCAGCTAGGACTACTACCAATACTGCTACCATTACTACTACTACCATTACTTCTATTACTATTGCAACTCTGACTACTGCTTCTACTACTACCACTACTACTATCACCACCACTACTACTACTACTACTACTACTCTCACTACTACTACCAGTCCTCCTCCTACTACTACTTATACTACTACTACTCCTACTCCAACTACTATTCTTACTCTGACTGCTACAACAATAACAACTACTGCTACTGCTACTACTACTACTACTACCACTACTTCTACTCTTGCAGCTACTACTACTCCAACTACCATTACCTCTACTACAACTGCTGCTACCACTTCTACAAGAACTACTACTACTAATACTACAACTACTAGTACAACTATAACTACTACTACAACCAACACAAGTCCAACTGCTACAACTACCACTACTTTTGTTGCTACAACTACTACTACTACTGTGATGATTACAACTAGTATTATTGCTACCACTACGGCTACTACTACTACTGCTACTACCACAACTATTAATCCCAACACTCCTCCAACAACTACTACATTTATGATTTCTACTGCTACAACAATTACTACTACTAGTACCACTACTATTATTAATCCTAATACTCCTACTACTACTACAACCACTACAACTACTCCTAACACTCCTACTACATTGACTATTGCTACTACTTCTACTTCTACTACAACAACTACTCCTAACATTCCTACTACTACAACTACAACTACTACTATAACTGCTATTACTACCACTGCAACTATAACCAGTATAAATACTACTATTGCTATTACTACTACTACTAGTACTACGCCTATTGCAACTAATACTACTACTGCTACTACTACTCTTGTTTCTACTACTACTCCTACTGATATTACTACTACTACAACTAAACAACAAATACCCCTGCTACTATCTAACTACTAACGCCTCCTAACTACTACTACTAAACTTACATTATACTACTAAGTGCTGCAAATGCCACTAATTACTAAGCTTGTAGCTTCGACGTCTACAAAACTGCAACTACTACTACTACTTTACTACTAACTAACTATAACTACCTACGACATGCTTCTACTACTGACTACATTGCTACTACTACTAGTTCTAACTACGTCTACTACCACTAAATATTACTAATGCTACTACAACTACTACTGCTACTATTACTACTATTACTAATAGTGCCACTATTGCTGCTACTATTGCTGCTACTATTACTACTACTGCTGCGACTACTGCTACTATTAATACTACAAGTACCACTACTGCTGCTGGTACCACTACTACAGCTGCTACTGCTACTACTACTACTATTCCAAGTACTACTACTGCTACTACTACTAGTACTACTGTTGCTACTACTACTACTATAACTTCTACTATTCCACTACTACTACTATTACAACAACAGCAACAACAACAACTTCAACTACTACTACTACTACTATTACGACTACTATATCTCTTGCTACTACTACTGCTACTACTACAACCACAATGACTACTATGAGTACTACTACTATAACTATAACGCCTACTACTACTATTACCACTGTTACTACTACTACTACTAGAACTTCTGTGACGTTTACCACTCCTACAACCACTGCTGCTACTACTGCTACTAGTACTCCTTCTAGTACCTCTACTACTATTACTGCTACTACTGCTCACACTTCTGTTGCTACTCCTACTACTATTCCTACTACAACCACTACTACTGCTCCTAATACTACTACAATAACTACAATGACTCATACCACTACTCCTCCTACACCTATTTGTACAACAACAATAACTACTACTGCTACTACAACTACTACTGCTACTACTACTACTACTACTACAATTACCACTGTTACTAGTACTACTACTCCTACTACCACTACTAATCACTACTACTTATATTGCTACTACCACTACTACTACCTCTACAATTACTGCAGCTTCTACTTTTTGTACTATCACTACTAGTACTACTACTGCTATTACTTTTACTA
>RXID01016969.1:0-11649 GCA_005019695.1 Trichopus zeylanicus subsp. travancoricus
TACTCTTACTACTGCTACAACTATTACACCTACTACTTCTACTGCTACTTCTACCCCTATTACTACTCCTACTACTACAGCTACTACTACTACTGTTACTACTACTTCTACTACCACTAATACTACAAGTATTTCTACTACAACTGCTACTACAGTTGCTAGTACTACTACAAATAGTAGTAGCAGTAGTACTATAACTAGTACTGCTGCTACTACTCATTTTGCTCCTGAAACTACTACTACTACTATTGCTACTACTACTACTACTACAACTATTGCTACTACTACAGCCACTGCTATTACTACTACTACTGCTGCTACGACAACAACAACAACTACTACTTCTACTACTACTACAAATATAGCTACAACAACCACTGCTATTGCTACTATTATAGTTATTACTACTACTATTATTGTTTCTACTGCAACTACTACTACTACTACTATGGGTACTACTACTGCTACTTCTAATATGGCAATTAATATTGCTACTACTACTTCTACTACTGCTACTACCACCACTACTGCTACTACTGCAACTAATCCTACTACTACAAGTACTACTACTACAACAATAACTACTACTACTAATGCTACTACTACTACTGTTACCACTCTTACTACAATTACTGATACTACAACTACTACTACTACTACTAATACTACTACTTGTGTTGTTGCTGCTACTACTACTACTCCTACTACCACTTCGATGGCTACTACTACTGCTGCCACTACTACTTCTGCTATAACTACAACTGATGCTGTTGATGCTGCTACTCCGACTAGTATAAGTACAACAACTACTACTACTATAACTATTATACTACAAATACAACTGCTACTACTACTACTACAACTACTTCTACTACTATTACAACTACTACCACTCCTACTACTACTACTACTAATATAGCTACTACAGCCCCACCTAATTTGACTATTACTACAACTACTACTACTACTGTTACTACTACTATAACTTGTACAACGACTCCTACTATTACAACCACTACTACGACAAGTCCAACTAGTACTACTACTACAGCTACTACTACTACTTCTACTACTACGAGTACTACTACCACTTCTACTACTACTACTACCACCACCAAACACCTGCTACTAGTACATCTACTATTAGTACTTTGACTACTACAGCTTCAACTACTGCTAATACCACTACTACGGCTCTTTCTCCCACAGCTACTACAAGAAATATGACTACTACTACTAGTACTACTCCTACTACTACTACTCCACCTACTACTACTATCATTACTACTGCTAACTACTACTACTACTACTATGACTTCTACTACAACAATAACTACTACTACTACTTCTCCTACAATAATAACAAGTACTACTACTACTACAACTCCTATTACTGCTATTTCTATTACCATAACTGCTACTCTTCTCCATTAACTATTACCATAACTACTACTACCACTCCTGCTCCTACTACTACTATAACTACTAATAATATGACCACTCCGGCTTCTATTACTACTACTGCAACTATTGTTGCTGCTGCTACTGCTACTACAACAACTACTACTACTAATACTATTATTGTTGTCGCTACGGCTACTACTACTACTACTCCTACTACCTCACCTACTATTACTACTAATGTGACTAACACTACTACTACTTCTACTACTATGACAACTAGTAATACTACTACTACTCCTACTACTACTGTTACTACTACTAAAATTGGTGCTTCTACTAGCACTACACTGCTATTATTATTATTATTACTACTACTTCTACTACTTCTACTACTACTTCTACTACTGTTGCTGCTGTTGCTCCAGCTATTATTATTGTTGTTGTTGCTACGACAACTACCACTGCTACACCTACTACAACTATCATTGCTACTACTAGTACCACACCACTAATAGTACAACATCTACTACTACCACTACTAGTACTACAGGTATTACTTTTGCTGCTAATACGATCGCTTCTACTAGTGTTACAACTGCTACTGCCATTACAGTACTACTACCACTACTCCTACTACAACAACAACAACAACAACAACTACTGCTACTATTGCTACTACTAGTAGTAGTGCTACTGTAGCCACAGCTGCTACTACTAGTGCTAATGCTGTGACTACTACTACTTCTACTACTATTGATACTACTATTGTTACCACTACTACAATAACTACTACGATTACTACTGCTGCTGTTGCTACTACTACTACTATCATTACTAGCACTACTACTACTGCTGCTACAACTACTACTACCAATACTACTACTATTAGCACCACCACTACTACTATTACTACTACTGCCGCTGCTGCTACTACTACTACTGCTACTACTACTACTACTCCTGCTACTACTACTACTATGACTAATACAACTACTACTACCACGACGACTACTACTACTACTACTTCTATGACTTTCGCTACTGCTATAATTGCCTCTACTACTGCTGCTACTAATACTACTACTACTACTACTACTACTACTACTACAACTACTGCAACTACTGCTACTACTGCTACTTCTACTACTACTACTACTACTGCTACTGCTGTTGCTGCTATTGCTGCTACTGCTGCTACTACTACTCCTCCCCCTGCTATGGCTACTACTACTACAATTACTACTACTACTACAACTACTACTGCTACTACTACTACTACTACTACTACTACTATTACTACTACTATTACTAGTACGCATACTACTACTACAACCACAACAATTACTGGTACTACTACTACTTCTACTACTACTACTACTCCTACTACTACTACTATCATAGTGTGACTAGTAGTAAGAATGGAAGTAATAATAGCATTAGTAGCCATAGTAGATGTAGTTGTAATAGTAGCAATAGTAGTAGTAGTATAGTAGTAGTTGTAGAAGCAGTAGTAGTAGCAGCTATCGTAGTGGTTGTAGCTATAGCACTAGTAGCAGTGGCAGCGGCAGTAGCAACAGTAGTAGTTGCAAAAGTAATAATAGTAGCAGTAGTAGCAATAATAGCAGATGTAGCAGTAGTTGTACTAGTAGTAATAGTAGTAGTTTTTGTAGTAGTAGTAGCAGCAGTAGTAGTAGTAGTAGTGGAAATAGTAGTAGCAGTAGTAGTTGCTGTAGCAGTAGGAGCAGGAGCAGTAGTAGTAGTGGTAGTTGTCATAGTAGTAGGAGAAGTAGTAGTTGTTAGAGAAGCAGTAGGAAGAGTAGTAGGAGTAGTAGTAGTAGCAGTAGTAGTAGTAGGAGTAGCAGAAGTAGTAGTAGCGGTAGTAGTACAAGTAGTAATCTGAGTAGTAGTAGTAGTAGTAGTTATAAAAATAGTGGAAGTAGCAATCGAAGTATTCCTAGTAGTTATAGCAATAGTAGTAGCAGTACTAGTAGCCGTAGTAGTAGAAGTAGTAATAGTAGTAACAGTAGTGGTAGTAGCAGTAGTAGTTGTAGTATTGGTAGTATTAGCAATAGTAGTAAGACAAGGAGTAGCAGTGGGAGTAGCAACAGCTATAGTAGTAGTTGTAGCAGTAGGTGTAGCTATAGGAATTGTAGCAGTAGCAACAGTAGTAGTGGTGGTTGTAGCAGTAGTAAGAGAAGTCATAGCAGTAGTAGTAGCACAAATAGTAATAGTAGGAGTAGTTGAACTAATAGTGGCAGTAGTGGTAGTAGTAGCAGTAGTGTCAATAGTAGCAATATTAGGAGTAGTAGCTGTAGTAGTAGTGTCATAGCAGTGGAAGAGTATTAGTAGTAGTAGTAGTAGTAGTAGTAGTAGTAGTAACAGTACTAGTAGTAGCAGCAGCAGTAGTAGGAGTAGCAGCAGTAGTAGTAGTAATTGTAGCAGAAGTAATAGTAGAAGTAGTAGTAGATAAAGTTGCAGTAGTAGTAGCAGTTGTAGCAGTTATAGCAGCAACAGTAGTAGTAGAAGTAGTAGTAGCAGTAGTAACGATTGCGGTGGTAGCAACAGCATTAGTAGTAGCAGTAGTTGAAGTTGTAGTAGTTGTAGGAGTAGCAGAAAGAGTATTAGCCACAGTAGTTGTATTGGTTGAAGTGATAGTAGCAGGACTACTAGTAGTAGCTATTGTAGGAGACGGAGAAGTTGGAGTAATAGTAGTAGCATCAGTATGAGTAGTTGTAGTAGTACTAGTAGTAGTTGTAGTATAGTAGTAGTAGTTATTGTAATAGTAGTAATAGTAGTAGTAGCAACAGCAGCAGCAGCAGCAGTAGTAGTAGTAGTAGTAGCAATAGCATTAGTAGTCGCAGTAGTAGTAGCAGCAGTGGTAGTAGTAGCGGCTGTAGCAATAGTAGTATTCAATAGTAGTTGTAGTTGTAGTAGTAGTAACAAAAGCAATAGCAGGAGTAGTTGTAGGAGTAGCAGTAATTGTATGTTTTCGTCGGTTATCCTCGACTCCCGGCGGTTGTCTCGCGGAAACTCGGCGCTTTTTGCGGATTTCGAGTGGAGAACAACAAGAAATAAGAAAGAGATATGGAAAACTCTCAGATTCTTATTGCTCTGGACCTCACAAGAACTCTTACAAAGCTTATTTGGACATGCCTTACAATGGGACTGCCGCCCCCTTTCCATAGAGGGCGGGCTGAGCTCATGACGTAAGCGCTTACATCTTTCTGCTACAGTGTACCTGCTATAGTGTACAGTGTTCTGCTATAGTGCACACCGCCCCTACGTACAGTGGTCACCGTCCTATGCACAGTAACCCTATACTAGAGTACAAACTACTACAGTGACAGCTGTCCTACAGTGACAGCTGTCTGTACGACTACAGTAGTTACAGTGACAGCTGTCTGTACGGCTACAGTAGCTACAGTGTTTTATTCTCTGTACACCTTCCCACCACGCTCCGCTTGCTAGTCGTAGCGGCTACTTGCTATTGATACTAGGGCCTTTTCCTTTTGGACTTGCTGGGCTGTTGGGCTGGGTCGCCTGGAGACGTCGCCTCCACTGGTTTGCTGGCATCACTTTGCGTGGAGCCGGGTCTGTGGGGATAGCGTTTGCTGGTGTAGCAATGGTGTCGTCTGTCCGGGCTGGGGAAAGTAGTCGTCGATCAACTGACGCAGGTTCATCTGGAGCATCTGATATAGGTGGTAGTGCTGCGCAGTGGCGGCGAGAGCGGTGATGCTGTCGGCATGGTCGTCATTGCCGAGGTTGGTGCTGGCAGGGTTCGGGAAAGTCAGTTGCTAAGAAGGTCTCCTTTGCAAAAAAGGGGTCGACCGAAGCAACTGAGGAGATGTAGTTGCTCTTAGATGGTGGTGAAGTATTTTCCTGTCGGCTCTTGTTGAGCTCCCGAGCCTGTTGCTTGTAATATGCTACCTTCCTTTCCAACCTCTCGATCTCCTCTTCACACCATGTTATGTAGTGTTGCTGCTCTTGCAGCAGCTTCTGGGAAGGGCATGGTGTAGGCGGGGCTGATGTAGTTGGTTCCTCCGTCCTATCATAGTGTGGCCTGCACAGGTTGAAGGTTGCACCGTTATAATTGGGGTAGTGTGCCTTTGCCCTTTCCATGGTTTGGTGTTGGTAATACGAACATCCCTCCTCCTCTTGTGGCAGAGGGCGATGTCCGTCTTTGACTTCGTTCAAGGCAGAAGAAGCTTCTCCTTGCTGGGGCTGTACTGGGGAACTAGTAGACTCGGCAGGCTTCTCCTTATCATCGCCCCATCCGCTTGCTACTGCAGGAAAGTCGTAGTAAAAAGATGGAGGCAGGGAATAGCGTACATAGTAGTCAAACCTGCCACTGGGTTCCCCTAAAGTATCCCATTCTCCGAGGGCATAGATGACTTCCTCATGTATAAGGGGGTTGAGAGAGTAGTGAAGGCTTTGAGTGTCCTCTCCTTCAGAGATGCTAAAGATGGCATCACTTTGTTCCTCCCCTTCCTTTACGGAGATGAGTTCATAATCTTCGGGAATGTTGAGCTGCTCGAAGATGGCAACTCTCTTCACGTTTCTCCTGTCATTTGGGCATTCTCTTGCAAAATGCCCTTCATTACCGCAGAGGTAGCACTTGCACTGTTTGTTGCGTATCAAGTGCTTCCTCCTTTCTATCCGCACATGAGTGTCGTGCGACTTTCCTTTGTATGTCTTCGCCTTTCTGACCCCGTACTTCTTCTCCTTGGTGTAATAACCCGGGATCGGGATCTTACCGCAGAAAGAAAGGTCCTTGAGTGACCTTTTGAATGCAGCATCCTTACATTCTTCTTTGAGAAATTTGTAGGCGAAGAGAATCCTCGGGATCACGCCTATGTTGGCTCCTGGGTATTGTTGGTCAAAGGCCGTCTTCATTCTTCGGCCTAGTTCTCCCGGCATCTTCAGCTAGAATTTTTCGGATAGTTCTGTGCTGATGAATAGCCTTCTTGTTTTTGTTGCAAGCCTGAGATAGTCATTCATGTAAAGCAATATATCTTTTATATTTTCACATGAAAGACGTTCAAGATCCCGGTAAGCTTCATTTTGGGCCAAGGTTGACCCTTGCGTTGGATCCTCTAATGAAAATGCCCTTCTCATTTGGGAGAGGATATTTTGTGTGCTAGCTCTTCCTTCTCCTGCAGCAATGGTAGCTTGATACTCATTCCCGTACTGCATGCGCCATTGCACCCAGACGAGTCTTTCAGCCTCTCCTAGCAGGTTCTCAATGTACTCGATTTTGTCCCTTGTGTCCGTGAATCCTATGCCCGCAATGTGGTTTCTTGTAATGGCCTCCCATCTGGAAAATGCCTCATCAAAGAGGCCGAGCTGCTCGGGAATTACGAACATAGCCCCGCTATTCTATTGAGCAGAAGGCAGGGTCCACATTTCATTATTGAAGCCTCTCTGGAACCTTCCTTGACTTCTCTACTCAAATGTGGGTGTCATCCGGGACATTGACGGGACTGTGTTTGTAGCTGGCGGGTAGCCCGGGGGACCCATTGCAGCATCTTCTGGAGGCATGTATGGACGGTGTGGAGATGCCGCCGAAGTTATTGTACTTGCGTACAATTACTCAGTTAATTTTTTCAGTACCGGGTATTCCATCTCTGGCTCAGCTTCGCATCCTGCAGCTATTATGTTAGTTATGGGCATATAGTGCAGGCATTACCTTCCTCCTGCTGGAAGGGGTTGTCGTTCACCTCTTCATCATCGGGGTATACGTCCCATTTTGTCACTGGGGACGGGTAGTCCAGGTCTCCTTCTAGCAAGTCTTGTTTCAGAAGGCGATGGAAGTAGCTTTCGTCATCGCTTTCTTCATCTTGTGCTGCTTCATCTATTAGGATGGCAAGTATATGAGTGGCTTTGAGCTCCTCCTTGTCGCTATGGACTTCTTCTTCTCGTTGGAGGTAACACAACCTCCTGTGTGTTACCTCTGGCTTGTATCCTTCGAATCGCAGGGAAATACTCCCATCCAGGAGGCTCCTGCTGGTCACCTCTTCAGGTTGTGTTGGGGTGAGCACTTGGGTTGGTCGCACAACCCAGCTTCATCCTTGTAGTGTTCCAACCGAGTATCTGCATCCTGGGAGGGCGTGTACGCCGTGGCTTGCTAAGTAGTCCACGACCCCTTGAATTTCGTAGGCGAAGCCTATGTTTGGAGTATTTGACAGCCGTCCGACCAATCCCCTGGTAATGAGCATATTGGATTCTCCATTCTGCCAGTTTTCATATCCTTTGGTCAGGATAGAAACTTGAAGATTTCTGTAAAAATCCCCAATGGTTAGCATTATGTCTGGTATGACATAAACTAACTGGCTGCCCTTAGCCAGATCGACCTCCATTCTGGCCAATATGGCCTTATCTCCTGCCCACCGATCGTCTCGAAAGAGAATCAGTGCTATTGTTCCGACCTCCTGTCGGTGTAGTGTCTGGATCCGGAGCTGCAGTACCCCGAGGTGTATGTACTGCATTCCGCTTCTCTGCAGCTAGTGGTAGCTCTCCTCTTGGATGAAGGACAGGTCCACCTGGTTGTTGTTAACACACAAGATCGATTCCTCCGATCTGTGCGTGTACACCTTATGGTGTATATCATCCCTTCGGGAGTGATAGAGAACCTCTGTAGGGACAATTGCAGCTCTCTCCTGCATTGATAGTTTCAGTTGTACCTGAGGATCAAGTTGCTGCTCCAAGGTATGCTGTGGGGTGCTCCGCCCCATGAGGAACTGGCCCACCTTTCTTGTTGCTTGCTGGGCAGTGTGAAGGCGCCGATGAGTTCTCCTGTATCCTCGAATCTGGTCTTCGAAGAGTGGAGACGATGTTGACTGTTGTTCCAAGGCCAACTGGATGTTCGGCCTTGACGTCATTGTCCTTCAAGCTTCTCCTGCTCCTCCTTGAGTATGTCGAAAGGGTTTTTGAAAACCCTTCAGCTTCCTTGGGCCTCCTGCGGCCTCTGGGTGATGTAGCTTTGCTCTAGCTGAAAAAGAAGCCTTTTTACCTGAGCAAGGTCTTTACTGGTGTGTAGGGATAGTGCTAGACTATCCTTCTCTGGTTGCCGAAGTAGTCTGGTTGCTTCAAGTGCAAGTTCCCTGGCGTCTTGTTTTGTGAAAGTTCTACTGTCAAGTATGACAGTTGTCAAGTTCGTCAGAGAGTCTCTTAGTCCCGACACCTCTCGTGTGATGTTCCGGCACAGTTCAAGTACTTGTTTAAAGTTCTTTAGGTGAACTTTTGATGACAAGCAAGTCTTGTCGTAGATTACAGCAAGATTATGTGCTAGCTGGTGTGTTGTAACTTTAGATGTTAAAGCAAGGTCAAGGTATTCGAGATTAGTGGTTCAGGAATGCTCATACCATTCCTGAATAGATTTTTCCCATGCGTCAGACATATAAGCTTAATTCATAATTACCAAAACCATCCTAGAGATAAGTTCCATATTAGAAATAGACTATACTGAGATCACACAGGCGTGCCCTTGAGCTTACAACAGGCCTCTTGCCTCAACTGCCAAGTTAGGGCCTGTTCTTTTTCTCAGATCAGTCACCACCTAATCCGCATAATATCATAAAGGACAGGAATTCGTAATTGATGAACTCAACCCAAGTCTTAACACGGTAATAAAGTACAGAAAATGGCAAGAACGATCCCTTACCTCTTACTCTTAGCACCTTGACCTCTAAGGTGTTTACGCTGCCATATCTTTGACAAGCTCTGACCCCATGTGTGTTTCCGCCGGTTATCCTCGACTCCCGACGGTTGTCTTGTGGAAACTCGGTGCTTTTTGCGGATTTCGAGTGGAGAACAACAAGAAATAAGAAAGAGATATGGAAAACTCTCAGATTCTTATTGCTCTGGACCTCACAAAAACTCTTACAAAGCTTATTTGGACATGCCTTACAATGGGACTGCCGCCCCCTTTATATAGAGGGCGGGCTGAGCTCATGACGTAAGCGCTTACGTCTTTCTGCTACAGTGTGCTACAGTGCTACAGTGTACTTGCTACAGTGTACCTGCTATAGTGTACAGTGTACCTGCTATAGTGTACAGTGTACCTGCTACAGTGTACTTGAGACAACCGCCGGGAGTCGAGGATAACCGACGGAAACACACATGGTATCAGAGCTTGTCAAAGATATGGCAGCGTAAACACCTTAGAGGTCAAGGTGCTAAGTGTATGAGGTAAGGGATCGTTCTTGCCATTTCCTGGACTTTATTACCGTGTTAAGACTTGGGTTGAGTTCATCAATTACGAATTCTCGTCCTTTATGGTATTATGCGGATTAGGCGGTGACTGATCTGAGAAAAAGAACAGGCCCTAACTTGGCAGTTGAGGCAGGAGGCCTGTTGTAAGCCCAAGGGCACGCCTGTGTGATCTCAGTATAGTCTATTCCTAATCTGGAACTTATCTCTAGGATGGTTTTGGTAATTATGAATTAAGCTTATATGTCTGACGCATGGGAAAAATCTATTCAGGAATGGTTTGAGCATTCCCGAACCTCTAATCTCGAATACCTTGACCTTGCTTTAACATCTAAAGTTACAACAAACCAGCTAGCACATAATCTTGCTGTAATCTACGACAAGACTTGCCTGTCATCAAAAGTTCACCTAAAGAACTTTAAACAAGTACTTGAACTGTGCCAGAACATCACACGAGAGATCTCGGGACTAAGAGACTCTCTGATGAACTTGACAACTGTCATACTTGACAGTAGAACTTTCACACAACAAGACGCCAGGGAACTTGCACTTGAAGCAACCAGGCTACTTCGGCAACCAGAGAAGGATAGTCTCGCACTATCTTTACACACCACTGAAGAACTTGCTCAGGTAAAAAGGCTTCTTTTTTAGCTAGAGCAAAGCTGCATCACCCAGAGGCCGCAGGAGGCCCAAGGAAGCCTAAGGGTTTTCAAAAACCCTTAAGACATACTCAAGGAGGAGCAGGAGAAGCTTGAAGGCGAATGACGTCAAGGCCGAACATCCAGTTGGCCTTGGAACAACCGTCAACATCGTCTCCACTCTTCGAAGACCAGATTCGAGGATACAGGAGAACTCATCGGCGCCTTCACACTGCCCAGCAAGCAACAAGAAGGGTGGGCCAGTTCCTCATGGGGCGGAGCACCCCACAGCATATCTTGGAGCAGCAACTTGCTCCTCAGGAGGAGAGCTACCACCAACGCGAGGAGGAGGAGAGCGATGATGAAAGTTATTTTCATCGACTTCTGAACCAGGAATTCTTAATAGGAAACCTGGACTACCCAATAAAATGGGACGAATACCCAGATAATGAAGAGGAGGAACCTGCTGAGTCCACCAGTTCCCCAGGCCAGCTCCCGCAGGAAGAAGCCGCTTACATATTGGGCGAAATTGAAGGTGGATATCACCCTCAGGTATCGTTACCTGCCTCCCAGGAAAACTGCATGCAATCTTGGCAGCATAACAGTTTTATGCAACCACAAGAGGAGACGTGCTTATGTTGCCGACGCTAGACCATGGAGAGGGCAAGAATATACTGCCCCAATTGCAAAGTTACAGCCTGCAATTTGTGCGGGCTGTACTATTTCAAAATGGAGGTCCCGGTTACACCAGCCCCGCCTGAACCATTTCCTTCCCAAAAGCTGCTACAGGAGCAGCAACACTACGTTACGTGGTGTGAAGGGGAGATTGAGCGGCTGCAAAAGGAGGTAGCATACTACAAGCAAAAGGCTCAGGACGTAGAACTGGAAAAGAACCTACGAGAAGATTATGAAGAACTTGGCAAGAAAGATGAAGAGCGTGGCAAAGGAAAGGAGGCCGAAGAAGAAGAAGAGTACATGAGCGTCTTGCTCCAAGAAACTATCTACAAGGCAGCAACAGAAGGGTCAGCCCAACCAGCATCATGACCGAAGTTGGTAAAAAACATACTTTATAACATGCTTGTGGAATTGGAATTGCCTAACATCCCCAGGATTCGGGTAAGGGTGATACTAGACACTTGAGCCACAATGTGTTGTATAGATGAAGCATCAGTACCACCAGAGGCATTAGAAGCGAACAACTTCATTGTGCACTTTAGTGGAATAAACTCAAAGCAAACTGCTAACAAGAAGCTGAAAGGAGGAAAAATGCATATTGGGGATAATAGCTTCAAAATCCCCTACACATATAGCTTCAAGATGGAGTTAGGTGATGGCATCCAGATGATCATTGGATGCAACTTCATCAAGGCCATGCAAGGAGGGGTCAGGATTGAAGGTA
>RXID01016970.1:0-16610 GCA_005019695.1 Trichopus zeylanicus subsp. travancoricus
AGGAGTAGTGGCAGCAGCGTAGTAGTAGTAGTAGGAGAAGTAGCTGAAGTAGCAGTAGCAAAAATAGTAGTAGTAGTAGTAGTAGCAGCAGCGGTAGTAGTTGTTGTAGCAGTATCAAGAGTAGCAGTAGTGTTTGTTGTAGGAGTAGCAGTAGCAGCAGTACTAGTAGTAGCAATAGAAGTAGTAGGTGTAGTAATAGTAGTAGTTGTATTAGTAGCTGTAGCAATAGCAGTAATAGTATTCTAGTGGTAGTAGTTATAGTAGTCGAAGTAGCAGTTGTACTAGCAGTAGTAACAGTCATAGTAGCCACAGTAGTAGTAATAGTAGTAGTAGTAGTAGTGGTAGTAGTAGGAGTAGTAGTTGTTATTGAAGTTGGGGCCCGAGTCCCTTTGCGTCGTCGTCTCCTTATTCTTTTGTCTAGTCGCCTCGTTGTACGTCTTGTTCTTAGTCGCCGTCGTCGTTCCCTGCCCAGGCAGCAGCAGTAGTAGTAGTAGTAGGAGTTGGAGTAGGAGTAGTAGTAGGAGCTTTTTTAGGAGTTGTTGGAGTAGTGGTAGTTGTTGTTGTAGTAGACGCAAGTGTTGGAGTTGGAGTAGTAGTAGTTGTAGTAGTTGTACTAGTAGGCGTAGTAGTAGTAGAAACAGTACTAGTAACAGTAATGGGAGTAGGATTGGGAATAGTTATTATCGTAGTAGTAGTAGTAGTAGTAGTAGTAGTAGTAGTAGTAGTAGTAGTAGGAACAGTAGTAGTAACAGTAATGGGAGTAGGATTGGGAATAGTTATTATCGTAGTAGTTGTAGTAGTAATAGTAGTAGTAGTTGTTGTTGTTGTTGTTGTTGTTGTTGTTGTTGTTGTTGTTGTTGTTGTAGTGGTAGTAGTATTAGTAGTAGTAGTGGTAGTCGTGGTAGTAGGAATAGTAGTAGTTGTAGCAGTAGTTGTAGCAGTAGCACTAGGCATAGTAGTTGTAGTAGTAGTAGTAGTACTAATAGTAGTAGTGTAGTAGTTGTAGTAGTAGCATTACTAGTAGTAGTAGTAATTGTAAAATCAGTAGTAGCAGTAGCAATAGTCGCGATTGTAGGAGTAGTAGCAGTAGTATTAGTAGAAGCTTTATTGGAATGGAAGTAGTAGCTGTAGTAGTTGTTGTAGTAATAGGAGTAGTAGTAGGAGTAGGAGTTGGAATAGGATTTGTAGTAGAAATAGTTGTAGTAGTAGTTGTCGTAGTACTAATACTAGTTGTAGTAATAGTAGTAGAAGTAGCAGTACTAGAAGTAGTAGCCGTAGTAGGAGTTGTAGCAGGAATAGTAGTTGGAGTAGTTGTAGTAGTTGTAGTAGTTACAGTAGTAGTTGTTGTTGTGGTAGTAATCGTTACATTAGTTGTAGTAGCAGTAGTAATATTAGTAGTAGCAGGAGTAGTAGTAGTAGTTGCTTTAGTTGGGGTAGTAGTAATAATAGTAATGGTAGCCGTTGTAGGTGTAGTGGTAATAGTTGTAGTAGTAGTACTATTGGTAGTGTTGTAGCAGTAGTACTAGTAGCAGTAGTAGTTGTTGTTGTAGTATTTGTGGTAGTAGTATTAGTAATAAGAATAGTGGTTGCAGAAGTAGTAGTCGTCGTAACAGCATCACTAATTGTAGTCGCAGTTGTAGAAGGGGTAGCAGCAGAAGCAGTATTTGTAGTAGTAGTGAAATGAGTAGCAGTAGCAGTAGGTGTAGTAGTGCTACTACTACTACTAGTACTAGTGGTGGTGGTATTAATACTAGTATTTGTGGTAGTTATAGTAATAGTAGTAGCATGCATAGTAGTAATAGTAGTAATAGTAGTAGTATTAGTAGTAGTAGGAGGAATAGTAGTAATAATAGTAGTAGTAGTAGTAGTAATAGTAGGAGTAGTAGTCATGGTGGTTGTAATAGTAGTAGTTGTAATAGCAACCGTAGCTATAGCAAAAGAAGTAGTAGCCATAGTAGAAGTAGTAGTAGTAGTTGTTGTTGTTGATGTTGTTGTTGTTGTTGTTGTTGTAATAGTACTAGTAGTTGTCGTAATAGTTGTAGTACGGTTAGTAGTTGTAGTTGTAGTTGTAGAATCAGTGGTAGTAGTAGTAGTAATAGTAGTAGGAGTAGTAGTACTAGTAGCTCTAGTAGTAGTATTAATAGTTATAGAAGCAGTGGTAGAAGTAGTAGCAGTAGTAGCAGTAGTAGTAGTAGGAATGCTAGAAGTAGTAGTAGTGATAGTAATAATAGTAGTAGTAGTAGTAATAGCAGTAGGAGGAGTAGTAGCAGAAGCTGCTGCAATAGTAGCAGTTGTACTAGTTGTAGTAGTAGTCATAGTAGCGAAAGTACTAGTAGGAGTTGTATTGGAGCAGTGAAACTAGTAGTAATAGCAGAAGTAGGAGTAATTGTTATTGTATTAGTCGTTGCAGAAGCAGTAATATTAGTCGTAGTAGTAGTAGTGGTAGTAGGAGTAGCAGCAGCAGCAAAATACTAGTAGTAGTAATAGCAGTATCATTTTTAGTAGTAGTAGTAGTAGTAGTTGCGATAGCAATATTGGCTGTGGTAGTAATTGTAGAAGTACTAGTTGAAGTCGTAGTAGTGATTGAAGTAGTAGTAGTAGTAGTAGTAGCAACAGTAGTAGAAGTAGTCGTGGTAGTGGTGGTGGTAGTAGTAGTACTAGTAGGAGTTGTACTACGATTAGTAGGAGTCACAATAGCAATAGTAGAATTAATTGCAGTAGTAGTGTTAGTAGCAGGAGTAGTAGCAGTAGTAGTTGTTGTAGTAGTAGTAGTACTAATAGTATTAGTAGCAGTAGTAGTGGTAATACTAATAATAGTAGTAGTAGTAATAGTAGCATTAGTAGTAGTAGAAGTAGTAGTAGAAGTAGTAATAGTACTATTACCAATAGTACTAGTACTAGTAGTTGTAGAAGCAGTAGTAGTAGCAGAAGTAAGAGCAGTAGTACTAGAAGTAGCATTAAAAGCAGTAGTAGTAGTGGTAGTAGTAGTAGTAGCAGTAGCTATGGTTGTAGAAGTAGTAGCAGTAGTAGCAGTAGTAGTAGCAGTCGTAGTAGCAATAGTAGCAGTAGTAGCTGCAGTAGTTGTAATAGTAGTAGTAGCAGAAGTAGCAGTAATTTGTTTAGTAGTAGTAGTGGTAGTAGTAGTAATAGCAGTAATAGCAGTAGTAGTCGTAACAATCGTAGAAGTAGTAGTAGTAGTAGTTATAGTTGTTGTAGTATGAGTTGCAGTAGTAGCCATAGTGGTAGTAGTCATAGTAGTTGCAGCAGTAGCAGTTTTTGTTATTGTAGCTGTAGCTATAGTAATAATCGGAGTAGTAGTTGAGTAGGAGTAGGAGTAGTACTAATAGTAGTAGTAGTTATTGTAGCTGCGGTAGGAGTAGTAGTAGTAGAAGTTGGAGTAGGAGTAGTAAGAGTTGTAGTGGTAGTAGTAGTACCAGTAGGAGTAGTTGTAGTAGTAGCAGTGGTAGTAGTAGTACTACAACTTGCAGTTGCAGTAGTTGTTATTCTACTAGTAGGAGTAGTAATAGTAGTTGTAGTAGTAGTAGTAGTAGTTGTTGTAGTATTAGTAATAATAAGTCATAGCAGTTGTTGTTAGAGTAGTAGTAGTTTGTTGTTTGTAGTATAGAAGTAAGTAAGTAGAGTCAGGTATTTTGTTGTGTTTTTAGTAGTAGGAAGTAGTAGTAGTAGTTTGTTGGTAGTTGTCGTATTAGTAATTTGCCGTAATCAGTAGGATTAGTAGTTTGTAGACTTACGTAGAAGTGGTAGTAGTTGTTTTGTATTAGGCATTAGTAGTAGCCAAGTAGTAGTAGTGCAGAGATGTACCAATATGGTAGTAGTGTAGTCGTAGTAGAAGTAGTAGAAGTAGTAGTAGTAGTAGTTGTCACGTAAGGAGTTGGAGTAGGAGTAGTATTAGCTAGAATAGTTGAAGTATTAGTGGTTGTAGCCGTAGTTGTGATCGTAGCTGTAGTGCTAGTAGGATAAGTACTAGTAGCTGTAGTAGTAGTAGTAGTAGTAGTAGTAGCATTAGTAGTAGTTGTAGTGGTATTAGCAGTAGCAGTAGCAGTAGTAGTTGCAAAAGTAGTAGTAGTAGCAATAGTTGTTACAATTTCAGCAGCAGTAGCAATAGTAGTTGTTGTAGTAGTAGTTGCAGTCGTGTTAGTAGTAGCAGTTGCAATAGCGGTAGCTGTAGTGGCTGTAGTAGCCATAGTAGTAGTAGAAGTAGTATTAGTGGTATTAGTAGTAGTAGTAGTAGTAGCAGTAATAATAGTCATAGTAGTTCTTGTTGTTGTAGTAGTAAGACTAGCATCAGTAGTAGTAGCAGGAGTAGGAGTAGGAGTAGTAGTTGGTGTAGTAGTAGTAGTAGTAATAGCTGCACCAATAGCAGTAATAGGAGTAGTAGTAGGTGTAATAGTTGTAGCAAGAGTAGTAGTTGTTGTAATAGTTGTAGTAGTAGTAGTTGTTGTTATTGTTGTTGTAGTAGTAGTAGCAGGAAAGTAGAAGTAGTTGTAGTTGTTATTGTTGTTGTAGTAGTTGAGTGTTAGTAGTTGTAGTAGTAGCAGTAGTATTAGTTGTTGTTGTGATAGTAGTAGTAGTTGTTGTTGAAGTAGTAGTTATCGTAGTAGTAGTTGTCGTAGTAGTCATAGTAGTAGTTGTACTAGTACTAGTAGCAGTGGTTGTAGTGGTAGTAGTAGTAATAGTTGTAGCAACCGCAGCAGCAATAATAGTAGTAGCCGTAGTAGTCGTAGTAGTATTTATAGCAGTAATAGTAGTAGTGGGTTGGAGTACTAGTAGGAGTAGGGGCAAGAGCAGTAGTACTAGTAGTTGTAGTGGCAGTTGGAGTGGTAATGGAAGTAGTAGTAGTAGTATTAGTAGTAGCAGTAGTGCCAGGAGTAGTAGTAGTAGTAATCGTGATAGTAGTAGTAGTAGCAGCAGCAGTAGCAATAGTATTAGTAGTAGTAGTAGTAGTAGTAGTAGTAGTAGTAGTAGTAGTAGTAGTAGTAGTAGTAGTAGTAGTAGTAGTCGTATAGCAGTAGCAGCAGCAGCAGTAGTAGTTGAAGTTGAAGTAGCGGTAGACATAGTAGTAGGAGTGTTAGGAGTAGTAGTAGTAGTAGCAGTAGTAGTAGTAGCCATAGTAGTGGTTGTAGTAGTAGTAGGAATAGAAGTAGTGGAAGTAGAAGTTGGAGTTGTAATAGTAGCAGTGATATTAGTAGTAGCAGCAGAAGTAGTAGTCATAGTTGTAGTAGTTGTAGTTGAAGTATGAGTAGCAGCAGCAGAAACAGTACTAGTAGTAGTAGTAGTAGTAGTAGTAGTAGCTGAGATTGTAGTATGGGTTGTGGTAGTAGTAGTGGAAGTAGTGGTGGTGGTTGTAGAAATTGTAGTAGCAATAGTAGTCGTAGGAGTATTAGAATGAATAGGTGCATGAGTAGTAGTAGTAGTAGGAGTAGTAGTTCTTGTAGTAGGATTACCAGTGTAGTAGTAGTATCAACAATTATAGGAGTAGTAGTAATTATAGTGGTAGCAGTAGTTGTTGTTGTAGTTGTTGTAGTAGTAGTAGCAGTAGTAGTAGTAATAGTAGTAGTCGTTGTAGTATAGTAACAATAGGAATTGTAGTAGTAGTAGTAGAAGTAGTAGTAGCAGTAGTAGTAGCAGTAGTAGTAGTGGTAGTAGTAGTCAAAGTGTTAGGAGTTGAAGTAGTAGCAGCAGCAGTAGTAGTGGTTGTAGTAGTGGTTGTAGTAGTATTAAGAGTAGTAAAAGTAGTGGAAGTAGTAGTAGCAGTTGTTGTTGTTGTCGTATGTTGTCGTAATCGTGCTAGGGATCAGTCAGTCGCCGTCGTAATCGTCGTCGTCATAGTTCGTTGTGTCGTCTCGTAGTGGTAGTAGTAGCAGTAGTAGTAGTAGTAGTAGTAGTAGTTGTAGTAGCAATTACTACAACTCTTACTACTGCTGCTGCTGCTGCTACTTCAACTGTTACTGCTAGTAATACTACTACTACTGCTTCAACTGCTACTGCTACTACTGGAACTACCATAGCAACAACTGCTACTTTTGCTACTACTACTGCTACAATTACTACTTGTACTACCATTGCTACAACAACGACGACTACTACTACTTCTTCGACTACTATTGCTACTACTGCTACTCATACTACTACTACTACTTCTGCCACTTCTGTTACTACAACTACAGCTACTCCTACTAATACTACCGCTGCTATAACTAGTATTACTATTTATACTACTGCTAGTACCTCTACTACAACTTTAGCAGCTACATTTTTGGCCGATACCAGCACTTCTTCTGTTATAACTGCTACCACAGCTACCACTGCTATGACTGCGGCTATTACTATTATAACGACTACTACTAATACTACTACCACTAATACTGTCGGTGTTGCTCCAACTACTACTACTACCACTGCTGCTACTATTGCCACTGCTACTTGTACTACTCCTACTATTGCTGCTACTGCTACTACTACTTGTACTACTACTACTATTGCTGCTACTGCTACTCCAACTACTACTTCTGCTACTACAGCTACTACTACTACTTCTCCAACTACTACTATTGCTACTACAATAGGTACTTTTGCTACTGCTACAACTTCTACTATGACTACCGCAACTACCACTGTTGCGACTACTACTACTATCAGTACTACTACTGTTGCAATAACTACTACTGCTATTGCAGCTGCTGCTACTACTATGAAGACTTCTGCTACTACTACTGCTACTATTACAGCAGCTGCTACTATCACCATACTACTGGTCTACTACGGCAACTACTGCTATTACTATTGCTACTACTAATGCTTCTACTACTACTATCACCACTACTGCTTCTATTGCTACTAATATTGCTTCTACTGTTGCTACTACAACTGCTGCTGTAGCTCCTACTGCTACTACTTCAGCTAGTATTACTACTACTACTACTATTACCGCTACTGCTAATACTACTGCAGTTGCTGCTACGATTGTTGCTGCTATGGCTACTACTGCAACTATACCTACTTCTCAAACTACCAAACCTCTTCTTCTCCTACTGTTACAACTGCTGCTTCTAGTACAACTACAACTCCTGCTGCTCGTACAACTACTACTTCTCCTACTACAACTACTGCTACTACCACTGCTTTGATTAACATTATTATTACTATTGCTACGGTTGCTACTACTACAACTACTGCTACTACCACCACCACTACTACTACAATAACTACTGCTACTACTGCTACTGGTGCTATTTCCTCTACTACTCCTATTACTACTGCTACTACTACTACTACTACTACTAATACTACTACTACTACCACTACTACCACAATTACGACTTCTATTACTACTACTACTACAACAACTATTACTGGTAACTACTACTACCACTACCATTACTAATACTATTATTACTACTACTACTGCTTTTGCTACTACAGCAGCTACTACTACTACTACTACTCCTGATACTACTACAACATCTATTACTAGTGCTACAACTACTACTACAACTCCTATTACAACAACTACAACTACTACAACTACTACACCTACTCCTAAACCTACTCCTGCTAGTACTACCACTACCACTTCTACTACTACCAATACTGCTACTGTTACCACTACAACTAAACCTACTCCGACTACTACTACCACTACTACCACAACCAATACTACTACTACCAACCCAACAGCTACTGCCACTGCTACTACTTCTCATACTACTACTCCAACTATTACTACAACTACTACGACAACTGCTACTACTTCTACGACCATGACTACTATTACTACTATTGCTGCTATTATTACTACTACAACTATTACTACTACTATTATTGCTACTGTCCCCACTACTACTTCTACTACTACCTGTACTACTACTCTGACTTCTACTGCTACTACTCCTACTACTGCGACAACGACTACAACAACTAGTACTATTACTACTATTACTAATACTAAAACTACGTAGTAGTAGTGGTAAAAGTGGTAGTAGTAGTAGCCGTAGTAGTAGTAGTAGTAGTAGTAGGAATAGTAATAGTGGCAGTGATAGTAGTAGCAGTAGCAGTAGCCACATTAGTAGCGGTAGTAGTAGCAGTAGTAGTTGTTATAATAGTAGTTAAAGTTGTTGTGCTAGTGCTTGGAGTAGTTGTAGCAGTAGAAGTAGTAGTGGTAGTAGTAATCAGAGTAGTAGTAGCAGTTGTAGTAGCAGTAGTCATAGTAGTAGTAGTCATTTTAGTATTAGTATTAGTAGCAGTAGTAGTAGTAGTAGTCATTGTTGTTGTTGTTGTTGTTGTAGTAGTAGTAGTAGTCATAGTAGTAGTCGTTGCAGTAATAGTACTAGTTGATACCGTTGTGGCAGTAGTCGCATTAGTAGTAGTTATAATAGTCATAGTCATAATAGTAGCTAGAGTAGTAGTGGTAGTTGTTGTTGTAGTAATACTAGCACTAGTAGTAGTGGTAGTACTGATATTAGTAGTAGTAGTAGTAATAGAAGTAGTAGTAATAGTAGTACTAGTAGTAGCAGTAGTAGCAGAAGTAGAAGAAGTAGCAGTAGTAGTTGTTGTTGTAGCACTAGTTATAGTAGTAGTAGTTGCTGTAGTAGTAGTAGAAGAAGAAGAAGAAGAAGAAGTAGTAGTAGTAGTAGTAGTAGTAGTAGTAACAGTAGTACTAGTAGTAGCGGTAGTAGAAGTATTAGAGTAGTAGCAGGAGTAGAAGTAGTAGCAGTATTAGTAGTTGTAGTTGGGGAATTTGTAATAATTGTCGTACTAGTAGTAATAGTCGTAGTTGTAGGTGTAGTAGTAGTAGTAGCAGTAGGAGCAGTAGTAGTAGTCATAGGAGTAGTAGTAGTATTAGTAGTAGTAACTGTAGTAGGAGTAGTAGTAGTACTTGTTGTAGGTGTAGTAGTAGTAGTAGTAGCAGCAGTAGAAGTAGTAGTAGTAGTAGTAAGAGTAGTAGTAGTAGTCATCGTAAGTCGTTGGTTTGTGACTCGCACCGTAGTGACTCGTCCTACGTTTGTATGTAGACACCGCGTCTCGTCACCCGTTGTGTCGTCCTCAGTCGGCGTGATCGTTGCCAATCCCCGTCGATCGCCGGCGAGGCGGACGGCGGGAGTAGATCTATCGTCCGTAGGCGTCGTCGTTTCGTGTCGGCCTCGTACGTTTGCGCTACATCGTCCGCCCTCTTTTGCGTCGCAGTACGCCGTCCTAGCCGTCTCGTTAGCTCGTACTGCTCGTCGTCGTCCTCGTCGTCTACAGTCTGTCGTCCTCCTCCAGCCCCCTCCCCGCCCTGCGCCGTCGCCCTCCTCGGAGTCGTCGTCGGCAGTTCTCGGCTCATAAGCAATAGTAGTTGTTGTAGTAGTAGTAGTAGTAGTCAGAGTAGTAGCAGTATTAGTAGTAATACTAGTAGTAGTGGTAGTTGTGGGAGTAGTAATAGGACAAGGAGAAGCTGTACTAATAGTAGTAGTTATAGTAGTAGTAGTAATAGTAGGAGTAGTAGTAGTAATAATAGTATTAACAGTAGTTGGAGCAGTAGTAGTAGAAGTAGGAGTAGTAGTAGGAGCAATAGTAGAAGTAGTAGTAGCGTTAGTAGTAATAGTAATAGCAACAGCTGTAGTAGTAATCATAGTAGTAGCACCAGCAATAGTGGTAGTAGTTTTAGTAGAAGTGGAAGAAGTAGTCATAGTAGCAGTAGTATTAGTAGTAGCAGAACTAGTTTTAGTAATAATAGTAGTTGTTGTTGTAGTATTGGTAGTAGTAATAGTAGCAGAAGTGGTATTAGAAGTAGTAGTTATAGTATAAGTGTAGATGAAATAGCAGTAGTATTAGTTGGGGAGGTTGTAGCAGTCGTAGTGCAAGTAGTAGTAGCAGAGGTTGTAGAAATAATAGCGATAGTAGTAGTAGTAGTAGTAGTAGTAGCAGTTGTTGTTGTAATAGTCATAGTTGTAGTAGTAGTAGGAATAGTAGTTGTAGTAGCAGAAATAGTTGTAGTATTAGTAGTAGTAGTAGTAGTCGTAGTATGAGTTGCAATGGTAGGAGTAGTAGTTTTAGTAATAGTTATAGTCATATTAGCAGTAGCAGTGCTAGTAGTAGTAGTAGTAGTAGTCTGAGAAGTTTTAGTAGTAGTAGTAGTAGTAGTAGTAGTAGGACTACCAGTGGGAGTAGTACTAAGAGTGGGAGAAGTAGTTGTAATAGTAGTAGTAAAAGTAGTAGTAATAGGAATAGGAGTAGTAGAAGTAATAGTAGTTGGAGTAGTAATAGGAGTAGCGGTAGCAATAACAATAGTAGTTGTATGGGTGGTAGTAGTAGTAGTAGAAGAAGAAGTAGTTGTAGTAGTAGTAGGTGTAGTGGAAGCAGTAGTCGAAGGAGTAGTAGCATGATTAGCAACAGAAGAAGAAGAAGTAGTAGTAGTAGTAGTAATAGTAGTAGTAGTTGTAGTAGCAGCAGCAGCAACTGCGGTAGTAGTAGCAGTATTAGAAGCCGTAATAGTAGTAATAGGAGTAATAGTAGGAGTACCAGTAGAAGTTGTATATGTAGAAGCAGTAAGAGTAGTAGAAGGGGTTGTAGTAGTAATAGTGGTAGTATTAGTAGTAGTAATAATAATAATAGTTGTAGTAGTATTAATAGCAATAGCTGTAGTAGTAATCGTAATAGTAGTAGATGTAGCAGGTGTATTTGGAGTAATAGCAGTAGTAGCTGTCGTAGTATCAGTCATAGTAGTACTAGTAATAGTAGTAGTAGTAGTAGCTGTAATAGTATAGCAGTAGTAGTAGTACTAGTAATACTAGTAGCAGTTGTAGTACTAGCAGCAGCTGCGGATGTAGTAATAGTAGTAGTAATTGTTGTTATTGTTGTTGTTGCTACTACTACTACTTCTCCTATTACAGCTACTACTTCTACTACTAATACCACTTCTACTACGACTACAACAACTTCTGTTACTGCTACTACCGCTACTACGACTACAACAACAACAACTACTTCTGCTACTAATACCACTTCTACTACTACTACCGCTTATACTACTACTACAACAATTTTTGTTACTATTACTACCGCTACTACGACTCCAACAACAACAACAACAACTACTCCAGCTACTACTAGTACTCCCACTACTAATAATACTACTGCTACTATCTCTACTACTACGATGACTTCTACTACCACTACTGCTACAACAACAACAACAACAACTACTACTATTACTACTACTACTACCACTAATACTAATTCTATTTCTACTACTACTATCACCACGGCTACTACTACTACTACTTCTACTGCTTTGCTACTACTACTGCTGCTGCTATTGCTACAACTATTACTACGGTTACTGCTATTGCTACTCCTATTGCTACTACTATTATTGCTACTACTATTGCTACTTATGCTGCGACTACTAGTACTGCTGCTGCTTCTACTGCTACTGCTGCTACTACTACTAATATGACCACTACAACAACCATTATTACTATTATTGCGACTGCTGCTACTACTACTACCACTACTACTGCGGCTACTAATACTACTAATACTACAATAACTAGTACAACTACTACTGCTGCTGTTGTTGATGCAGCTACTACTATGACTACTCCCATGACTACTACTACTCCTATTACCACTACTTATACTACTATGACTACTACTTCTAAAACTACTATTACTACTAGTACTACAATTATTACTAATACTTCTACATCTGCTACTTCTACTGCTACTACTATTACTACTACCATTGCTACTGCTACTACTGCAATAGTGGCTACTAATTCTACTAGTACTACTATGACTACTACTGCTACTATTGCTGCTACTACTTCTATTTCTACTACTAGTCCTATTATTATTCCTACTACTAATACTACTGCTACTACTACTACAACTACTGCTAAGAAGACTACAACAACTAATACAGCTACTGTAAGACTACTATTCCAAATACTACTACTACTAATACTAATTGTAACACTACTACTACAACTACTACTACTATTACCACTACTTCTGATGCAACTATTGCTACTACTATAGCTAGTACTCATAGTACTCCGGCAACTACTGCTGCAACTTCTACGACTATTACTACATTGTTGCTACTACTACTGCTACTATTACTACTAGTTTTACTACTTCAACTATTACTGCAACAGCAACTACTTCTACTGCAACAACAATTGCTACTACTGCTATTACTACTGTTGCTGCTACTGTTACTCGTACCACTGCTGCTACCTCACCAATTGTTAATACTACTATAGCTGCTTCTGCTACTTCTATTGCCACTGCTACTGTTACTCATAATAGTGCTCCTACTACAACAACTACTACTTCTATTACTACTACTACTACTACTATTAGTCCAACTACTGATCCTTCTACTACACCTATTCCTACTACTATTACTCCTACTACTTCAACGACTATTACTAGTACCATTATTACTACTACTATAACTACTACTACATCTACTTCTGCTGCTATTACTACTACTCCTCCTCCTCCTAATACCACTACTCCTACTACTATCACTACTACTACTGCTGCTACTACTACTACTATTATTATTATTGTTACATCTACATTTGCTCCTACTGCTGTTACTACAACTACTTCTGCTACTGCTACTGCTACTACTACAATAACTACTACTGATTCTATTAGTACTACAACAACAACTACTGCTGCTATAGCTACTGCTATTACTTTTGCTACTACTAGTCCTATTATTGCCACTACAACTGCTGCTACTATTACTACTACTACTTCAACTACTACTTTTGCTATGACTACTGCTACTACTTTTGTTGCTGCCATAGCTAATACCACTCCAACAACTACAGTTACTACGACTGCTACTACTACTGCAACTGCTATTACTACTTCTATCTCTACTACAATTGCTACTATTACTGTTGCTGCTACTACGACTACTCCGACTGTTGTTACTACTCTTCCTACTATTGCTACCAATACGACTAGTACTACTACAATTATAGAGACTACTGCTGCTGCTGCTGCTGCTACGGCTCCTACTACTATTGCTGCTGCTGCTGCTCCTACTACTACTGCTGCTGCTGCTGCTACTAATACTACTACTCATTCTACATCTCCTACTAATACTACTACTGCAACTGCTACTAATGCTTCTACTACAGTGACTACGACTACGACTACTACTACTACTACTGCAACGACTATTACTACAACTACCACACTTACTGATGCTACTACTACTGATTATTCTGCTACTACTACTACTATAACTACTACCACTACAGTTATTGCTGCTACCCTTACTACTACTACTGCTACTACTACTTCAACTACTGCTACTACTACTGTAGCTACTACTCATGCTACTACTGCAACTACTACTATTACCACTACTATTACTATTACTGTTGCAACTACTACTACTACTGTACCTACTAATAGTACTACAACTAGTCCTGCTACTATTACTACTTCTACAACTGTTGCTACTACTGCTGTTACTACTACTACAACTAATGTTGTTGTTGTTGCTGTTGTGACCACTACTACTACTACTACGACTTCTCCAATTACCAATACTATTGATGCTACTACTACTGCTACCACTGCTACTACTTTCGCTACTACTAACACCATTATTACTATTACTACTACTGCTTCTATTGCTACTGCAATTACTACTATTACAACTACTGCTGCTGCTACTACTGGTACTACTACTATAACAACTACCAGTAATGCTTCTCCGGGTACTACTACTGCTACTGTTGTTGCTACAACTACAACTACTGCTACTACTAGTAGTACTACTACTACTACCTCTACAACTATTAGAGCTGCTACTACTGCTACTACGACTACTGCTGCTACTGCTATTAGTACTTCTATTACGATAGCTACTACTACTACTTCTACTACTGTTGCTGCTACTACTACTGCTACTACTACTGCAACTAAAACTACTACTACTACTACTCCTACTACTCCTGATAAAACTTTTGCTACTATGGCAACTATTGCTACTACTACTACTACTATTACTACTACTGCTTTTACTGCTACTACTACTCCTACTACACCTGATAAAACTTTTGCTACTACGACAACTACTGCTACTGCTACTACTACTGCTACTACTACTACTACTACTACTACTACTACTACTACTACTACTACTACTACTACTACTACTACTACTATTGCTACTACTCCTGCTACAACAGCTGCAACTTCTACTACGACTACCTCTTCTACTCCTACTACTGCACCTACTGCTACTATTGCTACCACTACTACTACCACTACTTCTACTACTCCTACTACAACAACTACTAATAGTAATACTACTATTGCTACTGCTACAATCACTATTGTTACTAATACTACTACTGTTACTTCTACTACAACTAGTTCTTCTACAACAACAACTACCACTACTATTATTACTACTACTACTACTTCTACTACAATTGTGAATAATATTACTACTACTTCTAATACAACTACTGGTACTACAACTCCAGCTACTGTTACTACTACTATTACTAGGACTACTACTACTTCTACTACTACTACCACTACTACTATTTTTACTATTACTTTTGCTACTTCTACTACTGCTGCTTCTACTGCTACCACTTCTGCTGATGAGACTACTACTACTAATACTACTAGAACTATCACTACCACTGTTACTACTACTACAACTACTAATACTTCTACACCCACAACTACGATAGCTACTACTACAACTTCTACACTTATTGCTACTTCTACTACTACTGCTACTACAGCTACCACTGCTATTACTGCAGCTATAATTATTACAACAACAACAACTACTACTAGTGGTACTACTACCTTTGCTACTACTACTACTAATACTGCTGTTATTGCTTCTACTACCACTACTACCACTGCTCTTACTATTACTACTACTACTAGTACTGCTATTGCTGCTGCTACTTCTACTACTACTACTTCTACTACTTCTACTACTACAGCTACTACTATAGCTGCTACTATTACTACTCCAACCACTATTGCTGCTACTCAAACCTGCACTGTTGCTACTGCTACAACTTCTACAATGACTACTGCAACTACTACTACTACTACTACTACTACTACTACGGTACTACTACTACAACTACAATTACTAGCACTACTACTAATACTACTACTGCTGCTGCCACTGCTACTCCTGCTACTACTGTCACCATACTACTGCTTTACTCTTGTTGCTACTATTATTACTATTGCTACTAATATTGCATCTACTACTACTGTTGTTTCTCCTTTAGCAACGAATACGGCTACTACTACTACTAATATTACAACAACTGTGACTGCTACTACAACTACTAATACTACTAGAACTAGTACTACAACTGCTGCTGCTACTAATAATACTACTACTCCTATTACTTCTATAACTACTACTATTGCTACTACTACTGCGACTACTTCTGCTACTACTATTACAGTTAGTATTATTGCCACTACTGCTACTACTATAACAAATACTACTAGCACAACAACAACAACTACTACTACTACCACTACTACAATTGCTATAGCTTCTACTCTTAGAACTACTACTGCTGCTACTACTTCAATTGATACTACCAGTACTACAACTGTTGCTTCAACTGCTACTGCTACTGCTACAACTACTACAACAACTGCTGCTACTACTAGTGCTACCGGCACTACTCTTGCTACAACTACTGCTGCTACTAGTACCATTACTATTAATACTACTACTACAACTACTAATACTTCTACACCGACAACTACGACTGCTACTACTACAATTTCTGCTAGTATTGCTACTTCTGCTACTACAGCAACCACTACTATTACTGCAGCTATTATTATTGCAACAACAACTACTACTACTAGTAGTACTACTGCTTTTGCTCCTACTACTACTAATACTGCCGTTGTTGCTCCTACTACTACTACTACCACTGCTCTTACTATTACTAATACTACTACTAGTACTACTACTGCTACTACTACTACTTCTTCTACTTCTGCTACTACAACTACTACTATTACTTCTCCAACTACTACTACTGCTACTCAAACTTGTACTGTTGCTACTGCTACAACTTATACAACGACTACTGCAACTACTACTACTACTACTACTATGGCTACTACTACTACAAATACAATTACTAGCACTACTACTAATACTACTACTGGTGCTACTACTACTACTACTATCACCAGACTACTGCTTTACTCTTGTTGCTACTACTATTACTATTGCTAATAATACTGTATCTACTACTACTACTATAAATACTACTACAACTTTTGCTACTACTACTTCTACTAGTACTACTACTACGGCTACTACTGCTATTGCTGCTACTAATACAACAACAATAGCCACTACTACTACTACTATTACCATTACTGCTCATACTACTATTGCTGCTAGCGAACTACTTCTATTGCCGATACCACCACTATTACTACTATACCTACTTCTTCCCCTACTGCTACAACTGCAACTACTAATATTGTTTTTCTTTGTACCTCTACTACTTCTCCTCCTACTACTACTACCACTACTATGACTACCGTTATTA